>CAMOHE010028339.1:20116-34264 GCA_946598075.1 Artocarpus hirsutus | reverse complement strand
GTTTTCTCAATTCCCAGGCATGGATAATCATCACAAACAATAGAAAATTATAATAGAACACTTTTTAATGGATTAAAACAAGTTTTAAACAAGATTTTCTCAAAAATCCAAAAATAGAGAAAATAGAGGAAAAATGTAAAATCTTGATTCCAATCCGTTTTTGATGAAATAAAGCTTCAATCCTAGTTAATCTAAATTACTCTAAGCTAGATCAAAGCTTTTCTAGACTTAGAAACTCTTAAATTTCAAAATGCAAGAAAATTTAAAAAATAGAAAAACTTTTGAATTTTAAAAACTAACCTCGAATCAAAGCTTGAAAACGTTGTTTTTGTTGTTGAATCTTGTTCTCGAGCCTTCGATCTCCTAGCCCAAAGCTTGAAAATGAAATTTGTTTCAAAGATTTTGGAGTGAGGATGAGAGAGAGAGAACCCGAGAGAGAGAGAGTGTTGCACGAGAGAAAATGAAGAGAGAGAGAGAAAAAGTGAAATAAATAAAAGAAAAGAGAGAAAAGTAGTTGCATAAAGCTGTGTGCAACCACACACTGTTTTCAAAATCAAATTGCTTCATTGAAAATTAAATTAACAATTAAAAACAATTTAGAATAATTAAAAATCACTAAAAGAGTAAATTAACACAAAGTTTCTTAATTTTCACAAAATAATCAAATTAAGTTCAAAACACTCATCATGGCACACTAATTCACCATTTAGCGCTTTAATTACACTTAATTAACTTCGGGGTGTTACACCTGAACTCAGAGCTTTGTGGCTTTGATTTATGTTCTGAGATTTTTGTGGATTATAAGTTAACGATATAGGATTTTTATTGTGAAATTTGATTCGTCATGCGTCGCCACGGCGTTGGGAAGCTTGGTTGCGTTGGTTGGAATGCTTAGCCCTGTTGTGCATTCGCATGGCGGGCCAAATCTGATCCTTGCCAAGTTGGCATTGTTGGCTTGGCATGTTGTAGCTTGGTTACCTCGGTGGGAATGCTGGCCCTCGTTGGGCAATCAGGAGGCCACTAAAAGGCTTGTTGCCTCCAAAATATGTTGCCCATTATGGGCCGTTCTTGGTTGCTACGTGCTAACGTCGTGGTTGAATGTTGGCTTCGCTAGGGGATGCTTGGTTGCCTCCATTAAGATATTGTTCTCATGTCAAGCGGTGCGGCCATGGTGCTCTAATGTTATAGCTGAATTCAGAGATTTAGGGCTTTAATTTATGCGCTGAGATGTGTTTGGATTATGATTAATGATATAAAATTTTTATAATGAAATCCTATTGCTGGTTCAGAATTTTTGGTGGAAGAAAGAATCTTTAATGGTGATGGTATAGCTGAACAAAGATAGGGCTTTGATTTATATGTTGAGATTTTTTAAAAGGTTTTTGTGGATTATGCTCTGTGGTAAAATTTGTTACTTTTGATATGATGATACTGATTTTTTTTTTTTTTAAACATTTTTGTATATGTGGGATTAGTTTCTAATTTTGCCTTTGATTCCTCTCGGTTGATGCAGTTCTAGTAATGTAAGAAGTGTGAGTTTAACTTTGGGCTATGGTGTGATTCCGTAGGTAGAATGGTACTAGTCCTTCATTCTTTTTAGTTGCTTATCTTGTATTGTATTTTTGCTTTGAAATTTATGAAGCTGTTTAAGGGAAGTTGTAGACTCTGATGTTGTTATGAAAACCTCCGGGGTGCTTAGTTTAGATTGGAAAAAAAAAAAAAAAAAAAAGTCACCAATTTTGTTGAAAATCTTTCAATGTGAAGGGAAAAGCCACAAGTTTAAATCTTTTACCAATGAAGGTTAATGGGACTAAACTAGTCTCTCTAGCAAAAAATTAAAGCCAGATGATTATTAACAAGTCAGCCAAAGAGTGAACTACAACATTAAAAAAAATAAAAATTAAAATTAAAAAATAAATAAATAAATAAAACTACGAGCATTACCAAATAAAAGCATTTTAAGTAATAAAACAAATGATGGTTAAACCATAGCTCAGAGCATTTAAAACATACCTCAAAGCATTTTCGACGTCATATAGAAATTTTAGCAAGAACACAGGAAGAATAACCAATAAATCTTCAGTTCTTTAGGTTGGAAAATCTTCAATCTCTTTTAGTTTTCTTCACTCAATTTTGTCTCTTCTCTCAGATGGGTTTTATTTTGTAATTGTTGATACTTTTGGAATTTTGAGTAGAGAGTGAATAGACGGAGGTTGCTGGATTACAAATTTGTGGTTCTTTTTTTCACATAAAAATTAAAGTGGTATCCTAAACTTTTAGTGGGTTGATGGTAGGATACCTTTTAGTGGGTTGATGTTTGTACCTCATGGAATGTAGAAGGAGGACGAGAAGTTTAGTTGTTACATGTTCTGTTGTTGAACTTGTTGCATTGATGACTTTTTTTTCCCCCTCGGCTAATCTTTACCAAATAAAGTCCTGTTTTGCAAACATTGCGTTGCATACATTGATTTCTTCTTTATTAATAATATGATTAGCACCGTAAAGAATTTGGTTCAATGTGCTCGGCTAATCCTTGCATTACACGTGCTGTTAGTTTTCCCGCTTTATCTTAAACAATTGCATTTGAATGACCACGTTGTGTAACAATGATCCACTCTTTCTGACTGCTTCTTAAATAATGTTCCACTGCTTTTGTCATCCTTCTGTGATTTTGTCCTCCCTTGTGGTGGTAAGCTAGAATTTAGGGGTGACAATAATCGTGTTCATGTCGGCACGTTTACAGCACGACACGTTTAGCCCGAACACGAACACGACACGATTCATAAACGTGCCAGAAATGCAAACACGAACACGACACGTCTATGACACGCGTAACACGACACAATTAACACGATTATTAAACGTGCTGTGACAGGTTGACACGATAACAATACGCATATGACACGTTTATGACCCAATTAACTAAAAATTTTAAAAAAAAATTAAAAAAATTTATAAAAAAAGTTAAAAAATTTTAAAATTTTTTTAAAAAAAGCCAATAAAGAAACGTGCGATTGCATAACCCAAAAATTTATTTTCGTGTTATTCGTACCAACCCATTTATGGCACAATTAATAAACGTGCGATCCAAACCCGTTTATCTCGTGTCGTTTTCGTATCGTATCATCGTGCCGTGTCTAAATTGCCGGCCTTAAGCTAGATATTGGCTTACTCAACTGCCCAATAATTGTAGATCCCCGGGCGCCCGCTATCACTACCATGTTTATGACTTATTGTCATTTTGTGAATTGTTAGAAATTGTTTATGACTTGTTGCCATTTTGTGAATAGTTAGAAATTGCAGTAGCTGGATTAGTAATTTGTCAACCTCCGCTTTACATAACCCACATACATGTTTCTTGTGAGTGTGTTTTTGAACGTAGTTAGATCTATATAATTGGAACCAAAACACTTTAGCATGTGAGAACTATATATTATAGCATGCAAGAACTTTATAATGTAACAGTTGAAACTAATATATCCTAACAATGTTGCCAAACAACGCCACACTCTGCATTAATCTTCAACTGTTTTAAGTTAAGCCGTGTTTTTTGTTTTATATATTGTAGCATGTTTCTTGTGAGTGTGTTTTTTAACGTAATTAGAACTATATAATTGGAACCAAAACACTTTAACATGTGAGAGTTATATATTGTAGCATGTAAAAGTTTTATAATGTAACAGTTGAAACTAATATATCCTAACAATGTTGCCAAACAAAGCCACTCTGCATTAATCTTCAACTGTTTTAAGTTAAGCCGTGTATTTTGTTTTGTTTTTAAATTTTGACTGAAATAAGTGAAGCTTTATTTGTATTGCAAAGCGGTAGACTGCTGAAGTGAAATGAAACGCAAATAAATAATAAAGTAAAAGCAAGTAAGTTTGTCTTATGGTTATTTAGCTCAAATACTGTGTTCCTGTGTCTGTTTGATATATATATATATACATATATATATATATATATAACCCTTTATTACTAACTACTTGCTGATAGGTCTGATGGCTCGTACTGAATGTAAGATCAATGTTAACTATAAACAGGAAGGTTTGGCTACTTCACACTTCGTGTTTAAACCTCATGACCCACACCGCACCAGACCACTTAATGTTGATACTGTTATGTATTTAATTTTTTCAACCGTGGTTAAAAAAAACTTCAACTAGTAATTTTTTGAGCAATAACAGACCAACTTACTTTGTGTTCCACCCTATGTTTGGATATGCGGGCAGGCACGGTTGATACTTTATTAAACAGGAATTACTTAGTGAAAAAAAATATCATTGCTTACTAAAAAGAATTCTGTAGGAAGGTGTGGGAAAAAAAAAATCTGCTACTTAAATGAACTTGTCAGAATGTAAGATTTTTGTTACAGGGGATAAGGTAAGCAAAAGGAAAATAGGAGGAAGATAGTAATTGTGAGACCCACTTTGTCTAATTCTTTCAAGATTAAGCAGATTTAATTCAGGAGAGAAAACAAAGTTATGCAAAATTATATGCTTGTCCTTTACAGATTTAGTTACAAAAGTTTAACATGAATATGGCAGCTACATACCACACGACGAAAGAGTTTTTCTTACCTTCAAGTTGTACCAACAACGTAAAGGAAAATCATTTCCGTTTCCATCGTTATAATTTTGGAATGCATCTTTTTATTTTTTCCATCCATCTCTTTTTATCCTTCGCACCAAAGCTAAGCCTTAGGCTGTCTTCTTCCTTTTATTTCGACTGGTTGCCTCAGTTTTCATGCTAGAAGCAGTGAAAAGTGTGGCATTTCACTAATCTTGCCAAACTTTTTCTGATAAAAGTGCCACAGCTCTGACCTTATCAATCAAACAATTATAATAAAAAAACACCAAAACAAAAACAAAAAGCATAAGTAATAGTGGAAAAGCAATCAATTTTTTTTTTCCCTTGAAAATAAGCAAACAATTGCTAACATATGAAAGTCGACAAACCAAAAAGCCTCATGAGTAGTGTTTTTAGAGAATTATAGTGATTATCAATACGCCAAGGACTGAAATGGCTCATACTTTTCATAAGTTTGTTAAACATCTCTCTCAATTGTTCGAATAAAGGATTTTCTACCATGAGCCTGCATTAAGATATGAAAAGGTTTCGGCATGATAAGCTACTAGAGTTTTCAAACCGCAAAGGATTAAGAATTAGGGTCAGTAATTCCCTTCAAGTATTTGTTGGGGAATCAGGCACCTCCCAATTTTAAGGATCGCGAGAACGAATAATTGCAGAAAAGAAATTGGAGAAAAGAAGAAAAGATAGACACCAAATTTTTATACAAGTTCGTCCAAATTCGAGACTACGTCCTGTTTCTGTCGCTGCAGATTTGACTAGATAAAGGAGATTACAGATTACAAGAAAAATTTATTATACACTCTCAAATAGTATTTCTCAAATCTTTCTTCTACCTAGCACCCTCTGTGGAAATTTTTCTCTCTCAACCCCTCAAAATAATGCTTCACACAAAATAATGTCACTCACACTCAACCCTAGCCACCTTATGCCTATTTATAACCCAAAGAAGAGAAAAACACTTCTATTTTAGAAAACCCTAGTAGTTTTCCCTTTTTGGGCCTTCAAAATACTGACTACTGCACAAAATATCATGCAACACAATGCCTTGGCGCCGCGGCGCTCAAAACAAGCGCTACAGCACTCACCTGCCGACGCTACGGCACTCTTCTACCAATGTCGTGGCGTTCGTTTGTTGCCCACGGGAGCTGCAGCACCCAGCACGCAACCTTGGCGCTGCAACACCTAGAATCTGCCTTTTCTCTCCTTTTTCTTCCTTTTGCTAGGTCATTGACTTGATTTGGCTCCACACCTGCAACAATCTCCCACTTGGAGACTAATTAATCACCATGTCTCCAATTGTAGCAACAACAACTTCTCACGCCTCAAGGAGAAGTCCAATTGAAGTTGCGCACAACTTCAGTTTCTCGATCGGAACCATCTTGGTAAGCATATCTGTTGGATTCTAACTCCCAAGAATCTTCATGAGCTTTAACACTCCATCCTCCAAAGCCCATCCGATGAAGTGATACCACAACTGCATATGCTTCGTCTTAGCATGAAATGCAGGGTTTTTTGCCAAGTGAATGGCACTCTGACTGTCACTATGTAACGCACTCCTTTTCTACTTGTGACCTAGTTCTTCCAGAAACGACTACAACCAAATCATCTACTTGCTTGCTTCTGTTATTGCCACATACTCTGCTTCACTTGTAGAGCGTGCAACTATTTTTTGAAGCTTCGAGACCTAACTAACTGCTACACCACCCAAAGTGTAGAAATAACCAGTGGTACTCTTTCTACCATCAATATCTCTAGCCATATTAGCATCTACAAAGCCTTATAGTCCCAAGTCTGACTTCTTGAAACATAGTGCTAAACGTGCAATTTCTCTTAGATATCTAAGAATCCACTTCACTGCCTCCCAATGCTACTTGCCTAGATTGCTCATGTACCTACTCATAACTCCCACTGAATGTGCAATGTCCGGTTTGGTACAAACCATAGCATACATGAGACTGCTTATTGCTAAAGCATAAGGCACCTTGGCCATGTGGTCTCACTTCTGGTCCGTGGTCAGTGATTGCTCCTTTGATAACTTGAAGTGACTGGCCAAAGGAGTACTCACAGGTTTCGCATTACTCATGTCGAATCTATTCAGCACCTTTTTAATATATTCTTCCTTTGACAGTTTTAGACCATTACTGTTCCTCGTTATTCTCATCATAAGGATTTATTCTACAGCACCTAAATCCTTCATTGTAAGCTTCTTAGACAACTCCTTCTTTAGCTTGTCAATCTCCTATTTGCAACCACCTGCTATCAGCATGTCATCGACATATAGCAACAATATAATATAGGAGTCACTAAAATTCTTCACATAACAACAGTGATCTCCCTAACACCTCAAGAAACCATTACTACACATAAAACTGTCACGCCTCTTATACCACTGCCTGAGAGCTTGTTTAAGGCCATACAAGCTCTTTTGAAGTTTACACACTAAGTTCTCCTTACCTGGTACTTCGAAACCTTGTGGCTGCTTCATGTAGCTCTCCTTCTCCAAATCACCATGGAGAAAGGTCGTCTTAACATGCAACTGTTCCAAGAACAAGTCTTTATTTGCCACTAACGCAAGTACCGTCCTGATCATGGTTAATTTCACCACCAGAGAAAAAATCTTGTTAAAGTCGATGCCCTTTTTTTGCTAAAAGCCTTTTACCATCAACCTTGCCTTGTATCTTTTGCTACCATCACTTTCATCTTTTATTTGGTATATCCATTTATTATGCAAGGCCTTTTTGCCTTGTGGTAATTGTGTTAATTGTCATGTTTGATTGGACATTAAGGAATCCATCTCATCCCTTATGGCTAACTTTCACTTGATCAAATCTTTAGCCTACACGGCTTCATCATAACTCTTTGGTTCATCTTTATTGGTTAACAAGATATAATGTAGAGAAGGGTAGTATCTCTACAGTGGTCTGATAGTCCTGCTAGATCTATTGATTAAAGTAGCATGAGTGCTCTAGTTTCCTTCTGGAGCTATATTTTCTTGATCTTCAACCTCTAGATTTTGCACCTCCACTTAAGAAAGATCCTTCAATGGAATCACCTTAGGCTTCTTACCTTCAGAACCTGAACTTCTAGAGTCACTTACTATCTCTGTCCTTATACAGAACACCTTCATTGAAGATCACATCCTTGCTCCTAATAATCTTTCGATTTTGGTCATCCTAGAAAACATTTCTGTGACTTTGCATCAAGTTTACTTCTAGCAGCAAGATCAATATGAACATAGGAAACACACCCGAATACTCTCAAGTAAGAGAGATCAATATTTTTACCACTCCAGACTTCTTTTAATAGCTTGAACTTCAATGGTGTGGATGGACTTCTGTTGATTAGATAAGCTGCTGTATTAATTGCATTAGCCCAAAACGACTTTGGCAGCCCCGCATGCAACCTCATGCTTCTAGCACGCTTGTTTAGAGTCCTATTTATTATCTTAGCTACACCATTCTACTATGGTTTCTCTAGAATGGTTTTCTTCATCTTTATTCCATTCTCAGCATAGTACTACTTAAAGTCATTATCTAAGTACTCTCCCCTATTGTCAGACTATAAGCACTTTACCTTTAAATCTATCTTATTCTTTACCATGGCTCTCCATCTCTTGAATGCATCAAAGACATTAGATTTGTTTTTCAAAAAGTAAACCCATACATTCCTACTTGAGTCATCAATAAATGTCACATAGTAATTAATGCCACCAAGGAAGTTATCGTCAAAAGTTCCCACACATCACTGTGAAGTAGCTCCAACTTCCTGTACTTAGGCTCTCTGCCTGTTGTTGAGAAACTAACTCTCTTCTGTTTGCTAAAGATGTAGGCTTTACACAAAATGTGATCAATAGTTTTCAATCCTGGAAGTTTTTCTTTATAGTGAAGCACCTTTATTCCCTTCTCACTCATGTGACTAAGCCTGTGAAGCCATAGCTTAGTATTAGCAGCAGAATCAGCGACTACTATGGTATCTCTATAACTAGAGTTAATTTAGAGAGTTCTAGCTTTGTGTTCCCAAGCAACAACCATCGCTCCCTTTGTGACTTTCCAACCTCTACAACTAAAGGTCACATTATGTCCTTTGTCATTCAATTGGCCTACCGAAATCAAATTGCACATCAATTTGGGTATGTGTGTCACCTTCTGAATCTTCCACACAAACCCACTAGGCATTTTCAAACTGACATCCCCAATGCCAACAAATTCCAAAGGTTCACCATCTGCAAGGTAAACCTTACCATGATTTCTGGCAACATAATTCTCCAAGACATGACAGTGTGTAGTAGTGTGAAATGATGCTCATGAATCAAGGGAATTATCAACAGACAAGAGTAAGGCATCTTGTGCCTCTTTGATAGCAACATTTGTAGCGTCATTGTTCTTGTTTTTATTCTTCCTTGGAGCCCTGCAATTCTTTTTCAAGTGGCTGGTCCTTCCACAATTCTAACACTCCATAATCCTACTATTTCTTGACTTGCTTCTCCCATTCCTTGACTTGGCTCTCTCTCTATTATCCTTGTTGGAATGCATCTCAAGTTTCCTACCCCTATTATCAACATTAAGGGCCTAGTTCAGCGTAGAGACTTCACCTGAATCCTTCCTGTGAACTTCCTGTGCTAGAATAGAGTTTCTAATATCAACAAACTGTAGTTTTTCATTCCCAATTGAATTGGTAATGGCCACCCTTATGGGTTTCCAACTATTCAGTAACGAGGCCAAGAGGATTAGGGCATTGATCTCATTATCAAATTTAATCTCTACCAAACCAATTCGTTCAGAATGGTGTTGAAATTATTCAGATGCTTTACCACCGAGGCACCTTTAGGCATTTTTAAATTAAAGAGCTTCTTCATGAGGTGTACCTTGCTATTGGCTAAAGGCTTTTCATACATGTCTAACAAAGCTTTCATCATCCCTGTTGTATATTCTCCTTCGCAACGTTGTGGGCCACGTTCTTTGACAGAGTCAAACGGATCACACCGAGCACTTGTCTGTCAAGGAGAGTCCACTCCTCATCCTTCATGCCTTTGGGCTTATTACCTAAGGGCAAGTGCAGTTTCCTGTTATAGAGGTAGTCTTCCACTTGTATCCTCCAATTAGAAAAGTCTGAACCATCGAATTTGGTGATGTCGGCTGTCGAACCTTCTTCTCCCATCATCGTTTTTGATCCAAACCTTCTCTGTGATACCAATTGTTGGGGAATCAGGCACCTCATAATTCTAAGAATTGTAATAACGAATAATTATAAAAAAGAAATTGGAGAAAAGAAGAAAAGAAATACACCAAATTTTTATACAGGTTCATCCAAATTCAAGATTACATCCTGTTTCTGCCGCTGTAGATTCTACCATAATAAAGGAGATTATAGATTATAATAGAAATTTATCACACACTCTCAAATAGTGTTTCTCAAATCTCTTTTCTATCTAGCACCCTCTATGGGAATTTTTCTCTCTCAACAATGGAGCTCTCAACCTCACAAAACAATGCCTCATGCAAAATAATGCCACTCACACTCAACCCTAGCCACCTTATGTCTATTTATACCCCAAAGAAGAGACAAACACTTATATTTTAGAAAACCTTAGTAGTTTCCTATTTTTGGGCCTTTAAAATATTGACTACTGCACAAAATATCATGCAACATAGTGCCTTGGTGCTGCGGCGCTCAAAACAAGCACTACAGTGCTCACCTGCTGGTGCCACGGTGCTCTTCTACCAGTGCCGCAAAGTTGGTTTGCTGCCCATGGACGTTGCGGCGTCCAACCTTGGCGCTGCAGTGCCCAGAATCTACCTTTCCTCTCCTTTTTCTTCCTTTTGCTAGGTTGTTGACTTGATTTGGCTCTAGACCTGCAACAGTATTTACTCACCTATTAAATGGTAGAATGAGAAATAATCCAATTCCTTTTTGATATTTTGCTATTTTATAGAATTAGATAATCATAGTCTTATGAATTTATTAAGTGTATACAAGGAATTTATCATTCCCTTTAACCAGGAATCAAGACAAAAGGGCCTAAGGGTAGACTTTATTTCATTCTCTATATTGTGTGTGGGGATCTTTTAACTTTTTATTGATTTTGCAAGCAAAGGATTGCTAGCAGCACTCCCTTTTTCAATCTTTTTGACACTTTTTGAATTTATTGATTGAAGACTTCAATCAATATCCTTGCAATAAAAATCATCAATGAAGACTTCAGCTTCAAGATGTGCTGTAGTAAGTCTTTTCCAACATTTTTTCTTTTGTAACTTGCATCCACAAAAGTTAAGTTGTGAAACTATATTGAACATTGCATGGTTATAATCCTTGACTTTCTTGAAGTCTTGCTTAGAAACGTAAAGTGTTCCATTCATCACAAGGTAGGAAGTATAACTTAACAACGAGGTATTTACAACCAAGTATTCACAAGTGATCAAATCTTTCTTTAAATCCCTCTACATTACATAGATCTTGCAATGATGTACCCCCTATGTGGCAAAAGTGATCACCAAGATGTCTATGAAAAAAAACATTGCTTTACTTTATCTTGCAATGATGTACCCCCTATGTGGCAAAAGTGATTCCTACCACTTTTTCAGTTATAAACAGTATAAAGCTCTTACATGCTACAGTAATAATAAAAAAATCCGCTACAGTGTAAAACTCTCACATATTACAGTAAAACTAATTCTAACCAAAAGTTTCCACCACCCTTCCAAACACCTTAGTAGTGTTATTTGCTTTGATTGTCTCATAAAAACCTATTGACTCAAAATGCACCTCAAAATCAAGAGTTCATGGCATATAATTTTTTCTTGTGATATCAAATACAATGAATTAAAGTTTTACAGGGTTTGACATGGTGATAACTTTGCCTGGGCCTACTAGTTATAGGTAGGTACCTGTTGTACCCAGGTAGATACTTTGTTAGTAAAATTTGAATCAACTACATGCTTATAATGCAACTTTGGAAATATGCAACACTATTTACGATAAATACAGTTACTATTTGCATCATTATTTCCATAATAGCTTACCATTCATTGTATAGTAGCTTACTACGTGTTACTATTTGCACGGTAAATGAAATGCTGGACAGCCACCGGTTTTTTACTTATATAGAACATAGACTAATTTTTTTAGGTGAAAAATTCCTTGAAGTAATTATTTCTCTGCCGAAAATGCTTGAAGCACAATGGAATGTATAACATCGGGAACAACTACTTTGTCTCGAGGAATAAAACAACCAATTACATTAAATCCAAAAGTGTTGCCTCCCTACAAGCAACCTATATAAACAGTGATAAATTGTCCTGAATCAATGTATTTCTTCTAGTAAACCATATACCAGATGTCATGTAGGCCTAGCTACTTGTGTATGTTAAGCTTGCTCGTGGGGAGTAAATTATATGGTGGATCACTTCTTTTCCTCTTTTTATTCTACTATTTATTTTGTTCCTCTGATTTATACCATTGTTTTTAGCTAAAAATATCAAAATAGCCTTAGATTTCATGTAGGCCTAGCTAACCATCTACCAGATGTCATGTAGGCGTAGCTACTTGTTTATGTTAAGTTAGTGCGTGGGGAGTAAATTATATAGTATACCACTTCTTAATAACTATTGTATTTTAGCATTTATTTTTTCTTTCTCTGATTCATACCACGTCTTTTAGCAAAAAATGCCAAAATACCCTTAGATAACACTTGTTTGCCTTACCCTAATTACAAAATATGTCACAACCCAAAATTAGGGCTAGTGATAAAACTTTAAAGTTTTGTGAAGGCGGGGTGGGTTTTAGTGGAATCTCAAATATATTATTTTTTTAATTCCTAAACCCACAATAATACGTCCATTGTCAAACATAGATAGAATACACATAATTTTCATAAAGTAATAAGTTCATCAAAGAGTCTATCATGCATCACCCACTCATTACATAACATTTAGCATGTAATAAATACAGATGAAATTCTTAAGTCGCAATCCAGAACTATTTTAAATAATTAAAGTTCCAATAGATAGATAAGCTTTTGGACATGAAGATCCCTCTAGAAGCATTACCTAGAAAATTTAGTCGCAATCTCCTCAATGCTCTAGCTATTCTGTCAGTCTAGCATGCACTGAACACTACTGGGGAAAAGATGGGTGAGCTAGAGCCCAGTAGGAGTACTGACTACTTCATTTTCAAATTCACATACAAAAATAAGTATAATAATTAAAACAAATGAATAAATAAATAAATAAACATGAAAAGAACATCAATCTATTCCCATATAAAGATAGAAACTCGTCATCAAATCTAACATTCAAGTTGTCAGTGAAGAAAATGAGGAAAGGAAGAATTATAAAGATGTCTATTGTGCTTCGAATGAGCACCCTATATCCGTTGTACCCTAAATTAGCACCCCTTGAGTAATGAAAATTTTTAACAATCCTTGAGGAATTTTCCATATGGCCATTGCTTAATCCAATGGCAACGCCCAATGTCACTACCACAAGGAAAGGGGTCCAATTACTCATGCTCTCAAAAGGTTGGTTTATTAGCTCAGTTAGCTTTAATGAAATTTTGGCAGCATAACGGCTATTTTTCGACTAAACTAAAATTTTTAAACCTGTAAGAAATAGTCCACAGAATAGTTATAGCATGCTATAACTTCAAGAAGTGCTACTTAGAGCATTTATATAACACTAATAAATAAACCAATACAATCAATTAAATCAATAATCAACCTCACAATCAAATAGAGAATTTAAATCATTCATTTTAACCATTATAATCAATGAAACTAAAGTATATCATAAATTTAACAAAAATATCTCCTTTAAAATTTTAAAAGTTTTGGGTAGTTGAAATTCATACCGAAAAGTTCAATGAGGTGCAAAAACACTTTGATTGGAAAAATTGGAATCATTGACCCTACATTTTGAAACTTTGTTTGTTGTTTTTGCCATTCAAAATTCTGTCTCATAATTTCAATGTCGCGAACACATCCATAGCGTCAGAAATAGGCTGGTATGCACCTCCATTAGTTTTGAGGGAGGTTGACCGGGGCTAACCGACAAGGACTAGCATTGACTAGTGAAGGTGGTGGTCGAGGTGGGTATGCCAACGAAGCCTTTAGTGAGGGGATTGTGTTTTTGGTGGTGGCTGATTGCATCTGGTTCACAGAAAATTGGAGAAATCTGCCAAAGAGAGGGTATCATGGCCCAAAGGAATCCTAGGATGATCGAATCGATAAAGGGGTGGTTCTTACTCATATCGATGTGGATAGCACGAGGGTATGGTCGACCGAAGGTGGCGGAGCCAAAAACAAGTGAAAGAGCTTTGAAATTGCTAACTTTCCATTGCACTTCACGACGATTGATTGCGACTGAGCTGAAGCTGCTCTAGCGGTAGAAGATTTAGACTGTAATGAATTCTTCTAGTCGGTTTATGCACAGCAATGGCAACTGAAAATGGATTAGCAGGGACTATTAGCAGCTATTCATGGGAGAAAAAAGGAGAAGAAAGAGGCAAAAAAAGAGAGAGAGAGTTGGGGAATGATCTTTTTTTTTTGGGGGGGGGGGGGGGGGG
>CAMOHE010028339.1:0-20096 GCA_946598075.1 Artocarpus hirsutus | reverse complement strand
CCCCCCCCCCCCCCAGTTTTTTAGTTACTTGCTCTTGGTTAATTGTTAAATGGTTTTAGAATTGTTTTTATTTTTTCATAAATCTTTTCAAAATCTTGAAATGGCCCAAAGTATAAAGTTCTCTATTAAATAAAATCTAGGTTTCCACAAGCTACCTACCATAAGAAATTTCTGTGAACCACTTCAAGCTGGAGGTTAAACATATACGTGTACTTTTCATAAATCTCAAACTCCAATTCCCAAGTAGCTTCTTCTTCATTATGGTGTTGCCGTAATATTTTGACGAGTGGGATCTCTCTATTCTACAACACCTTGAGTTCTCAAGCCAAAATATGCACTGATTGTTCCTTTTAGATAGTTACTTCAATCCATTGGACAATGTGGGAGGTGCTTGCTGTACATCGTCTTAACATTGGGAAATGAAAAACATTATGGACATGACCTAGTTGAGGTGGCAAGGCGATATACAACATTTCCAATTCTTTCATTGATGACAAAAGGCCCAATGAGTCGCGGAGCTAATTTTCCTAAAACGAGTAACCCCACACCTAGGAGTGACTTTTAGAAACATCAAGCCCTTAACTTCAAATTCAATTTCGTTCATTCTTTAGTCTGCATAGCTCTTCTGATGACTTTGAAGAGCTCAAAGTCTCCTTTGGATTTTTTAACATTCTCTATGGTTTCTCACACTTTAGTAGGTCCAATGGTAAGAACTTCCTCTACACTAGCACAACACAGAGGTAATCTATACAGTTTCTCATATAAGGCCTTATATGGTGCCATGCCAATGCTAGCTTGGTAGCTATTATTATAAACAAACTTAAATAAGGGCAAATGGGTAAGCCACCTACCTCCAAAGTCCAGAATACATGCATGAAGTATATCCTTCAAGGTTTGTATGGCTCTTTCTAATGGATAGTCTATTTGTGGGTGGTGAGTGGTACTAAGGTTCAATTTTTTTCCTAAAGACTTTTGTAATGCCTTCTAAAACCTTGAAGTAATTGTGGGTCTCTATCAGAAACTATACTAGTGGGTACTCCGTGTAAGCAAACAATACTCTTACTATAAAGGCAACTAAGTTTTGAAAGTGAATAGTCCACCCTTATGGTAGTCAATCGATCAACTACTACCCAAATCAGATTGTGCCCTTCAGGAGTGGTGGTAACCCCATCACAAAATCCAGGGTGATCGTATCCCACCTCCAATATGGAATTAGCAAGAGTTGAAGTAGTCCATATAGATGTCAATGGTCGGCCTTTACTTGTTGACAAGTCATGCAATTCTTGTCAAACTCAACTATATCATGCTTCATCCCCTTCCATCAATACTGCCTTTTAAGATCATGGTATATTTTGGTGCTTCCAGATGTATAGCTTCACTTAAACTTGTGGGCTTCACTTAAAACAGCTTGCCGAATGTTAGCATCCTCTAGAACTACAAGCTTTCCATCAAACAGTAAAAAACCTTATGCTTTTATCTTCCATCTCTCTAACTGTTTGCCATTTTATAATTGATTCCAAGTGTACCTTAGATTTTCATCTTGCCATTGACCTTGTTGTACTTGCTAGAGAAGAACAAGGGTGGCTACTAGTTATAAACATAAGTAACACTTGCATCCTCATAGTATTGTAAGCCATACTCACAAATAGCTTTTGACCTTTTCTAATTTTCACAGGCCAACAAGGCTATGATAGCATGAGTTTTTGGACTTAAAGTAATTGCTACAACATTTGCCTTACCAGGATAGTATTGCAAGGAAACATCATAGTCTTTTATGTATTCAACCCCATCATCGTTGCCTCAGGTTTTAAGTCCCACTAGGTGAAAAGATATTTCAAACTCTTATGGTCCGAGTAAAGTTCAAACTTGGCACCATATAAGTAACACCTTCATAGCTTTAAAGCATAGATCACAGCTGCTAGCTCCAAGTCATGGGTGGGGTTGTTCCTTTCATGTGTCTTTAAGTGACAAGAACTATAAGCTACCACCCTACCATGTCACATCAAGACACACCCCAAACCAAGCGACTGTGTACACCACATAAGTCTTTTCACTATCTAAGAGGATAAGAACGGGTGTTGTAGTTCCACAAAAGCCTCTTCACATTGATCATTTCAATCAAACTTGTCACCCTTTTGTGTCAATCTTGTCAATGGTATAGCAACACAAGAGAAATTCTCAATAAATCGATGATAGTACCCTACTAGACTAAGAAAACTCTACACGTCTGTCACGTTATTAGGCCTTTCCCATTGCAACATCGCATTTACTGTCACAATATCTACCAAGATACCTTCATTAGAAATTAAGTCCCAAAAATTTAACCTTATTCATCCAAAAATCACATTTCTCTCTTTTTGCATAAAGCTGATGATCTCTTAAAGTTTGCAACACTATCCTTAAGTGTTCAGCATGTTCTTCCCACCATGAACCAATCCAAGTAGGGTTGAAAAATTTAATTCATAAGGTCCATAAAATCTATAGTGGGATTTGTCACCCCCAAAAAGCAAGACCTCAAACTCAAAATGACGATATGGAGTCCTAAAGGTGGTCTTCAGAATGTCTTCTTCTTGAAGTCTTAATTGATGATATTCAAACTCAAATTGATCTTGAAAAAAAAACCTTGATCCTCCAAGTTGGTTAAACAACTCACCAATTCTCGATAGCAGATGTTTGTTCTTTATAGCCCTTTGGTTTAGCTTCTTATAATCCACACAAACTCTTAAAGACCCATCTGCTTTCTTGGCAAAAAGAACTGGAGTAGCAAAAGGTGACTTAAAAGCTCATCCAATAGCTTTGGCAATTCTTCAAGTTCGGCAGGTGCCATATGATAAGGAGGAATGGAAACTGGTTGGACTCTTGGAACTAAATGAATGCAGAATTCAATCTCTCTAACTAGTGGTAATGCTGGCAACTCATTAGGAAGAACATCTAGACATTCACCCATCGCAGACACCTAAGGGTATTGATTAGTTCCTAGTTCACCATCAATGGCAAATAAATTCCCTAGCTAACAAGTCTCTATCTACCACCAACTCATGCTCTAATAATGGGACTAGGTGCAATTGCCTCTAAACTATCATGATGAATGACTCATTGTCCTTTTTTCAATAAAAGGGTCACTTTCTTTCTATTACATTCCATTATAGCCTGGTACATAGATAAAAAATCCGAACCTAAAATCACATCAAATTGGCTCATTGGTAAAACTATTAAATCAATAAAAAACTTGTGATCATTAGCGACTACACAACAAGACCTATATATCATAGACACCTTAGAAATTTCTCTGACCAGAGTGTTCAAAATCAATGGACTAAGGCCTCGACAATTAATCCCAACAAACTAGCAAATGGTATTGAAATAAAGGATGGGAAAATCTAGTATCAAAAAATACATAGGCCTATGAACAAAAAATTAGAACCATACCATCAACAACAATGTGGGTAGGTTGCTCAAAATTCTCGTCTGTACTCATCATGTCATTTGCTTAGGCTTTTCATATTCCCTTGTTCCCCTGTCCTTGATCCTAGCAACTGCTACTTGCCCTAGGTCCTCCTGTAGACTAACCCTTGACCCCTTGAGTACCTAAATCTTGCGGGGTTTGATATCTTGTTATGAATCTAGATCCTTAAGGTCGAAATTACAATTGACATTATGGTTTGTACTAAGGCTACTGAAAAAGAGATGTATATATCTAAGTGGGACTATGAGATTAGGCGGTCTTAGCTTGATTGCTTTGGAATGACACAAAACCTATCTAACTACCCTTTGGTCCTCTAGGAGAAAGCAGAGAATTCTATTGACTTAGCATAAGAATTGGACAATTCTTCCTAAAATGGCCTGCCTGACCACAATGGTGGAAACTAAATGGGCATACTAGTCACTTCCAAAAGAGCCACTACCTTTGTTTCTATTTCCACTACTTTTGGATCCCTATCCCTACCATTGGTTTTGGTTCCTCCTAGTCGTCTTGCAATCATTTCTTCTACCCCTATTCCTTGTCACATGATTTTCCACCATAACTACCTCAGCACTTTGAGCAGTGGCTACAACATCCACTAAAGAGGTGCTTCTAATAGTTGCCACTCTTTCCTTGATATCAAGTCTCAAGCCATTCTTAAAATGCACTATTCTAAGCATTGGATCCACTGCAAGCTCATAAGCATACTATGCTAACCCAACAAATTATCTATAGTACTCATCAACTATTGAGCTCCCTCATCTTAGTTGGGTGAGTTACCTTATCATCTCAGCCCTCTATTGCTCATTTACATAGTTCTATCAAAAAAGATCCTTGAATCACTCCCACGTCAAATTCTCTACATCTTTGTTTGCCCAACAACTGTCCACTAGTTTGCTGCTGCACCAATTAAATAATTACTAGCAAAAGCGGCTCTATATTCCATAAGGACTCCATTTGTTAGCTACTTTCTCTTCATTTCATTGATCTAATTTTGGGCCATTTATGGCCCATCCAATCCATTAAATTTAGGCAAATTAAATTTAGCAAAGTCACTAAAACTAGCAGCCCTTCTAGACTTTGAGGTGGTCTCACCAAATTCTAGCATCCCTTTAAGAGCTTTAAACATTGCCATGAGTGGTTTCAAGATGTTTTCAAGAGGTTTATGAGTTGTGGGCTTGGAACATTTTCTTGAGGTGGTGCTAGTGGTCTATCTTTAGGGTTATTCCTTTCAATTAGATTTCATCTTCTTTCTATTCTAAGAGGCATCTTAGAAATCTATATTTGATATGCTAAAAGTGTTAGTAAAAATGAGGATGCATGGTAGTCTAAAAGATATATATATACATATATATATATATATAAAGCTTTATCCAGTTTAACCAATGGCACATTCTGAGTTTTCAAATTTAGGCTCTGACACCCATTTTGTCACAATCTAAAATTAGGGCTAGTGATAAAACTTTAAAGGTTTGTGAATGTAGGGTTTTAGTGGAAACTCAAATATATTATTTTTTTAATTGCTAAGTTCACAGCAATGCATCCATTGTCAAATATAGATATAATACACATAATTATTATAAAATAATATGTTCATCAAAGAGTCCATCATGCATTACCCACTTGTTACATGACATTTAGCATACAGTAAATATAGATGGAATTCTTAAGTCATAATCCAGTATTATTTTAGATAATCAAGGTTCTAAGAGATACACAAGTTTATGGAAACAAAGATCCCTCCAAAAGTATTACCCAAAAAATTTAGGCCCAAACTCCTTGACACTCTAGCTACTCTGTTGGTCTAGCTTGCATTAAACACCACCTAGAGAAAAGAGGGGTGAGTTAGAGCCCATTAGGAATACCAACTACTTGGTTTTCAAATTCATAGATAAAAATAAGTATAATAATTGAAACAAATGAATAAATAAATAAACATGAAAAGAACACTAATCCACTCCCATAAAAGTTAGAAACTCGCCATCAAATCTAACATTCAAGTCCCAATTGTTAGTGAAGAAAACAGGGAAAGGAAGCATTATAAAAATGTCTGTTGTGCTCTAATCCAATGGCACTGCCTAAAGTCAAAACCACAAGGAAAGGGGTCTAATCAATCATGCTCTCAAAAGGTTAGTTTATTAACTTAGTTAAATTTAACAAAATTTTGACAGCATGGCTATTTTTCAACTAAATCAAAATTTTTATACCTGTAAGAAACAGTTCATATAATACCCAGAGCATTTATATAATGATACTAAATAAACTAATACAATCAATTAAATCAATAATCAACCTCACAATCAAACAGGGAATTCTAATTATTCATTTTAGCTAATATAATCAATGAGACTAAATTCTATCATAAATTTCACAAAAATATCTCTTTAAAAATTTTAAAAGTTTTGGGCAGTTAAAATTTCTACCAAAAAGTCTAATGAGGCGCAAAAGCACTCCAGTTGGAAAAATGGAACCATTGAGCTTGAATTTTGAAACTTTGTTTTTTTTTTTTTTTTGCCTCTTAGAATTTTGTCTCACAATTTCAACGTCATGAACACGTCTAAAGCATCAAAATAGGTCAATATGCACCTTCGTTAGTTTCGAGAGGCCAGGTCATGGGTTGACCTATCAGAAAATCTACACGTAACGGAATCTTAAAAATTTTAAATCTATCTTTTATAAAACACAAGTTTGACATGTTAAGTACATAAATTAATGGCAGATCCTACGTATCTCTTTTATATACTGACAACATAGAAAAACTATGGAGAGAAAAAGTTCCAGAAAAGCCTCAATAAGCTGGTCTTCTATGCTATTCTCTATTCATGATCAGAGTGCGGGTGGTCATACGTCGTACAATCTTCCTCCAATGACTCTCCTTCTACCTACTTGAGAAAACCAAAAGTTAAGATTCTAGATGTTTAACAATAGCACTCTGGGAGTTTCAGAGTTTCTCATACAAGAGTGCTCACTCAATGCTTCTCAAACAATCTAAATAACAATGAAAAATAGCTCCCTTTTTACAATGGTCAAATCTAGGGTTAAGCCTTATCAAATTAGGCTTCAAAATTTGAGTCTGGATCAAAACCAAATGAAAAATGCCCCAAAAATGCATAATCAAATTATTGCAAGTTTCGCATGCCAAATTAGCCCAACCAGTCTATCGAACTAACTAAACCGACTTGTCGAACTCGGCCACTAGCCTGCCAACTGAGCGATAATTTGGAGATCTTAGAATATCTTATTTTCATACAAAAATCTTAGATTGAGCCTCAGTTTTAATTCAAATAACCCAACAGAGAAGTTATCTGATTAAAACAGTCGCATACAGATAATCCCATATCAAATAAAATATTATCCAAATAATTTATCATGTTTATCTTTAAGTAATTCAAAAAAATTAATTCAACCAATAAACTAACATGAATTATTAAATCCACTATTATCAAATTTCAACTAATTTAATAATTAATATAAGTCACCAATATATAGGAAAAGCATGCTATATCGTTACAAGAATTATTATATGCTAGCAAAGGGGATCCCATGGACATATATAGATCAATCTCCTATAATTATAAAATAACATATCCCAAATACATATTTTATAATTATTAACTCTAACGCTACCTACTAAAAGCTTAAAGTTGTACCCTCAAACTATATAAAATTTCAATGCTCCAATAAGCTCATCGTCCTTGACATATCATAGTATATAACATCCCCATAGGATATTCATAATCGGCTTAAAGATAAATTTCATTTTACCTTCCTAATTATTTTAATCTTATGTTCCATTATCACATCATTAGAATACTTACTATTTATAAATAGTATACCATTTAGTTACACCTATGTATTTGAATGGTTAAGTGTTTTAGTCTTTTAATTATAGGATAATGCCTATAAGAGAATATCATTAACTCTACAAAAGAGCTATAGATTCCATATCTATGAATAACGAGTCTACATCATTCAAGTGTCATGTCTCCAACGTATCGATATGCGTACCATTATCAAGTCGGGATGTCACCTTTTGGCACATCAAAAGACACAAGTCAAGAATACGAGCCCATTATTCATTTTAAGATTAAGACATAACCCATATGATTATCTAAAGTGAATTAATTTAAACAAACAAAATTAGTAATTAAATCAATTCAACTTTTTTTCTTGATCCAATACATCATCACCTATGACAATATACCAATGTTTCTACTTGTAGAGTCCCACTCTAATGAGCAAGACAAGTCATCTCCTGTTAGAGATGTAGACAACGTAACAATCTTAACATGAATAAAGCACCTAACTTTATGCCCTCGAATGCGGATCTTATCATTTAGACTATTACTTTTAAGGTTCATGTCTTCTGTATGATCTGTCCATCATATGCATGATCTTAAAGGTTTAGACTAACAGTCTCATGCTTTTGTTTGCTTATTATGCATTTAACAAAAATGAATATAAAAAGGACAACATTTGATATATGAATAATAAATAAACTCTTTATTGATTAAATGTCTCTAAAAACGTATTACATCATTTAATTCTTAGGACATCTGTTCTAACATGATCAATGTTGACTGGCAAAGACCAAAGTTGACCAACAAAGGTGGTGGTCAAGGTGGGTATTGAAATGAAGCTCTCAGTGAGGGAAGTGTGTTTCCAATGGTGGCTTTCTAAAACCACGCTTGGTTTGCCAAAAAATTGGAGAAATCTGCCAAAAGGAAGGTATCGTGGCACAAAGGAATCTGGCAACGATCGGATCAATGAGGGGGTGGTTCTTGCTACTCTCGACGTGGGTCGCACGAGGATGTTGTCGGTCGAAGGTAACAGAGTTGGATGTCATTGAAATCACCTTAAGGTGCTTTGAAATTGCTGACTTCCCACTGCTCTCGATAGCAGCTAATGTAGAGTTAGCCAGAGCTGCTCTGACAACAGAAGGTTTCAAGCGATGGCAAACTCTTCTGACTGACGAGTGCATAACAGCGGCAACCAGAAGTGGACCATCAAGGAGAGGCAAGGGCTGTTTTTTTCTTCCTGTTTTGGGTGGGTTCATGGGAGAAAGAAAGAGAAGAGAGGAAGTAGAGGGATGATCTAATTTTGGTAAGGGTTGTTTTTAAGTTACTTGCCTTTGGTTAGGTGTTAGATGGTTCTAGCAAATTTTATTTTGTTTATTTTTCCACAAATCTTTTAAAATCTTAAAATGTCCCAAAGTTTAAAGTTCTCTATTAAATAAAATCAAGGTTTTCATAAAATACTTGAAATAAGTTATGTTTTATGCATTTTGAGAGTAGTGTGTTTCAGAATTTCTTATAGAAATAGTAAAATAAAAAAACAATGCCATAGAAGTGGTAGTAAAATTAAAAAAAAAAAACAATGTCGTAGAAGTGGTATTTCTCTAATTGACCCGCTCATGGGCCATGCATGTTATGATTGCATAATCCATCTTATCTTGATTCCCATTTTGAATATACGAAAAGAATATGCTTACAAATATTTGAAGCAAATGATACCTAATTTAGCACTAAACAAAGCAATTTGCACTAGTAGAAACTGTAGATTACACGATGGCTAAAAACCGTCATGGTATGTTTTCACGACAGTTAAAAAACTGTCATGTAATCGTCCGTCATGATACCAACATAACTTTTCACAAAGGTTTTTTACTGTCATGGAATCCTTATTTTGACGGGGTTCTAAGATCTTAAGACGAGGCTGCCATAACGGTTTTCACCAAAAACCGTCATGAAACTCTAAGCTTACATGATGGTTTTCATAAAAACCGTTGTGTAAGCTTAGCCTTACACTGAGCTTACACAACAGTTTTTATGAAAACCATCGTGTATGCTGTGCCTTACATGATGGCTTTCATAAAAACTGTCATGTAAGGCTTTGTTTTACGACGGTTTTCATAAAAATCGTCGTGAAAAAGTTGGTCTGAAACTAAAAAAAATAACCAAAATTTTTGGTATCCTATAATATGAATTGTCCCATATTTTCACCATTAATACAATGCCCTGACTTCATAATCACATATTACATTGAACTATAAAATTTTTTACAAAATCATATATATATATATATGTATTTACATTGTAAAGTCGTGTACTCTTTTTATTCTTACACAAGAGTTGATGGATTCTTGGTATCTAAGTCCATGTCTTTATGTGTGAGGTAAAGAAACGATAACAAAAATAAATAGAATTAACAAAAATATTGAAAATATAACTAATTAGCTAAAACACAAACATAAACACAAGCACATAGTCATAGATGCATTTCATCAAACATGTGGTAGGCATCACAATAATACTTAGGCATCACAAACACATAAAAAGTAACCTATTTTCACGCCAGAATGCTAAATGTTGTTCAAAGTTCTTTCAAACACCAAATACAAGTAACACATACTAAATGGCAAATAACAAATTAATGTAAGTAATATTAAAACTAAAACTAAAGCTAAATAACACTAAAATAACCAAACAATACTAAGTTTAGAACTAACTATAACACTAAAACTAATGGTTTGAAATTTACCAACAGCGGTAGAGTCAGAAGAATGTCAAGAGAGGAGTCAAACGATGGTGGAGTCGATGGAATGTCAAGGGACGAGGATGAACGGCAACAAACGGAGCCAAGTTTGTTGGGGGTTAGGTCAAATGATGGGAGGGTCGTGGAGAAAGTGACAGGAGAATGTCAAAGTCCGTGGAATGTCATGGGTGGCTAGGTTCACCGATAGTTGGGCCATGGGGGGGAGGAGTTAGAGAGAGAAAGAAGCAGGTTTAAGAGTTATAGAGGGTTTGAGTTGGAGAAATTTTGAATAAATAGGGAAGGCCATGGCATTGGCACGTGCTTAAATTTGGATGGGGAACTAAAAATTTTGAATATGCTAAACTTTTCACAACGGTTTTATAAAAAATGTCGTGAAATGTAAGGCGAAACCTTTCACGACGGTTTTTATTAAAATAGTCATGAAAGGTCAGCATATTCGAAATTATTATTCCCCCACCTAAATTTAAGCATGTGCCAAAATGCAAAAACTTTCATGACAATTTTTATAAAAGCTGTCGTAAAAGGTCCCATATTCGAAATTTTTAGTCCCCTGTCTAAATTTAAGTAACACCAAGATGTGGAACATTTCACGACGGTTTTTATAAAAATCATTGTGAAAAGTCTTGATATTTGGAATTTTTAGTACGTGAAACTTTTCACGATGGTTTTTATAAAAACCATCGTGAAAGGTCTTATATTCAAAATTTTTAGTCGCCCGCCCAAATTTACCTTTCACGACGGTTTTTATAAAAATTGCTGTGAAAGATCCGATATTCAAAATTTTTAGTCCCTCATCCAAATTTAAGTATGTGCCAAGATGCGAAACTTTTCATGACTATTTTTATAAAAACGGTCGTGAAAGGTCTCGATATTCAAATTTTTAAGTATGATGAATATTTCACGATGATTTTTGTAAAAACCGTTGTGAAAGGTCCTATATTACCTTTCACAACTGTTTTTATAAAAACCATCGTAAAAGGTCCCATATTTGAAGTTTTTAGTCCCTCGTCTAAATTTAAGCATGCATTAAGATGCGGAACCTTTCACGATGGTTTTTATAAAAACCATCGTGAAGGGTTCGAAATTTCCTTTCACGATAGTTTTTATAAAAACTATTGTGAAATGTCCACATATTTGAAATTTTTAGTCCCTTGCCTAAATTTAAGCACGCGTCAAGATGCAGAACCTTTCACGATAGTTTTTATAAAAACCATCGTAAAAGGTCTGCATATTCAAAATTTTTAGTCCCTCGCCCAAATTTAAGCACGCGCCAAGATGCAGAACCTTTCACGACAGTTTTTATAAAATCCGTCGTGAAAGATTCCTTATTCGAAATTTTTAATCCCTAGCCCAAATTAACCAACCATGATGGTTTTTACAAAAAACTATTGTGAAAAGTTCCACACACTAACATGATGGTTTTTGTATTTTCAGGCATACTCCTTGCATTTTTACCTCTCCTTACCACGACGGGTTTTGAAAAAACGTTGTTAAATAAGAGTTGTATAATCTCAATATTCTAGTAGTGAGCTACCACGATGGTTTTTTAAAAAACTATTGTGATAAGTATAAGCTACCACGACGGGTTTTTAAAAAACTGTTATGGTAGCTCCCACACTTACCACAAGGTTTTTGTGTTCGTGGGCGTAACTCGTAGCATTTTGTTTGCCTTATCACGATGGTTTTTAAAAAACGATCGTATAATCTTAAATTTGTTGTATCGTTGTTGTTTCCAAATAGACCTTATCAATTAACAAATCTGCTCATAAGTGGAGGCGCTTATTCACATGTTTCTTAACAATGCTTATTTATGATAACAAGGCATATTCTGATTTCTGTTTTACATCAGCAATAATGAATGACAAATATATGATCCTAACCTCAAAGGGGGGTACAAATCCCATATAACTTATCATCACATGGTTTAGGAACTCATCACATCAAACTTAATAAATAATGAACCCATCACTTCACCCGTGCAACAAACATCATCATATCACTCTTATAATATGTCCCAATTAACCCCAAAAAAAAAAAAGAGCAATAGTACTGTTTATCATCACTAATATTGAGATTACAACACATCCCATCATTTAGCAGGACTACGCCTGACATGCTATCATATCATATGCATACTAAGCAAAAATAAAATAAAATAAAATAAAATCTTAAAAACATAGTTAATATTAAACACTACAACTAACAAAAATAAAAATATAATACTTAAACAAAAATAAAAATATAATGCTTAAACATTATGGCACGCAAACTCTTTTGTAAAAAGACAATCATACCCCTCATTTGTTGAATAAACTACGAGGCGAGAAGAGGCGACGAGGAGAGAACATTCCCATATACCTAGGAGAGGCAAGGGCATCAATGGTACGATATTCTGGCATGATAAACCCTCCATCATGATCTCTACGCACATGATGATGACTAGGGCTGCTTGAGTGACCATTGAACGTTCCATACTTAATCAACTTTCCAAACCATCTCTTCTTAGGGTTACTTTTCTTGTGGACCCCTCCATTATTCATCCTCTCGCTCATGTATTCCTTAACTGCATGCAAACCTTGCTCAAACACCTCCAATGGAGGGGACACTAAGGGGTTGCCGTCGACGCATAGCTTCTTGAGTTTGCGGAGGCATCCGATGGAGTCAGGGAGGGCAGTGAGCTTGTTGTAGCTGACGTCAAGCTCAATGAGAGAGAGGAGAAGGCCGATGGAGTAAGGTAGGGTTTGAAGGTACTGGAAGTTCTGGCTGACGTTGAGGACCTCGAGGTTGATGAGGTTCTCGAGGTCCTCAGGGAGCGAGCAGAGGCAGTTGAGGCGAGCGTCGAGGACGCGCAGGGAGGTAAGGTGGGTGAGGGAGTGGGGGAGGAAGACAAGCTTGTTGGAGTTGATTGAGAGCTTCCTGAGGTTGTTCAGCTCAAACCCTATTGTGTCAGGGAGTTTGCTCAGCTTGTTGAAGTTTGCGTTCAGCTCTTCTAATGATCTGCATGTCATTATGATCATCACATTGTGAAATGTTAATCACATATGATGTATGAAAATAGGGGAAAATAGAGGACAGAAAAATAACAAGTGAAAAAGCAAAGTGACGATGACTTTGTAGGAAATGTACACAACTTATGAATATAATCCATAAGAAATGCAGAATTAAAATCTCTCTACGTACAAGCCTTGTCAAATTGAAAAAATGATAAATATGAGGGGTCATTAATACTGCCATGCATTTTTTAACTATTATTTAAACATTTTGTTGTTATAATGCTGTTCGAATTTCTATATAATAAATTATTAATTGTGGGAATTTGTCATTAGTCAGAAGACAAATTGTGGTAAATGAATATATAATTAGTCGTACAAAAGAAATCTAGAAATGACATATGTCAATTAGTGGTGCAAAAAGTCCAGATTTAATAATCTTTCTTGTTCCCCTAATTGTTCTTCTAATTATTTTAGAGCGTTTTCGATAATTTAGTTCCTATTTGCATGGGTAGCTTGTTATACTTGCATGACATTTGAAATAATTATTATAGGCATAAAAATGAGAAAACAAATCAAATCACTTTATTTCTCGTATTAATTAGGACCATGACAACCATATCATTCAATATATACATATAGTGCTTGGATTGTTTTTAGTATTTTTTTTCATAAATTTATAATGGTCGGCACCAGTACAAAAATGCTGCTCAACATGATGATGCGTGGGAACTTTTCTAATGGGAAAGGAAAAAACAAGTTAGAAACTAAAATCAAAGAACCAACTTTAGAATCGTTCTTCTCCTTTCCAAAAGAAACAAAAGAGTGGATGAAAATTAAAAAAAAAAAGTAATAGTAGCAACGATATATTAATACAGATGATGTTCCCCTATAATGATTACGAGCCTAAGACTATCTCCACTCCACTCCACAAAAGCGCTTTTTTTTGGCTAATTTCAACTCCACAAAAGATTAATCAAAGCCACATTTAAAAAATAAAATTACCTAAAACACCCTTATAATTGTTAAAATACAACATACAAATATCCAAAATATCACATGTTTCTCTTTTGAGCAGTTAAATTATTTAAAATACTAAGATTACCTTTCCAAATTTTTGTTAAGTACAATTTGAAATATTATTAAATAAAATACTAAATAAATCAATCTAAAAAAATTAAAAATTATCAAAATAATTAAAGTATTTATTTGATTTAAATATTTGTTTGAACATTCAAAGATTATTGTTATTTAATTCATGTCATATTTAGTTAATCTTGGTATTTTCAAAAATTTAATGTTTTTAGAAATATTTTAAGTATAATTTTATAAACACGAGAGTGCTTTAGGCAATTGTAAAATAGGAAGACCAAAAGTGGTATTTTAATAAATACAATGGGTATTTTGAGCATTAAAAAATAGAAGTAATTATTTTTGTATACTATCTGTTTTAAATTTATTCAAAAACTATACTTTCAGTTTTTTAACTCATCAAATGTAACCTTCATATTAGACTTAATATACAAATTTATACTTCATCTTCAACTTTGACCTTTTAAAATAATTAAATTATACTTAAGTAAAAGAGAAAAAAGAAAATTCAAACTTTCAAAAGTAAGACGAAAATAAAAACAAAACACACAACACCCATTTTTAAGGATATTCTATACATTTTGAAGCCAAAATCTTTAGTATAAAGTGCTTTAAGTTTTTTTAAGTTTACTTAATTGTCAATCTAAGAGTATTTTTTGTAATTCTTAAAAGTCAAAATTAAAGATTGATTTAGAAATATATAAATTTAGATATTAAATCTATCCTAACGATATATATTCGATGAGATCAATAACTGTATTTATAGTATTTGAATAAACCTAAAATACAAGCTAAAAAAAAAAAGTAAATAACCAAAAAAAAAAAAAAAAGGACTTAAAAGTCACATTGGTCGTACACAGACCATAAGCCGTTAGACGGTCTTCATCGGCCGCCCGAAGTGATCAATTTTTTTTTACCTTTGCGTGCATATATTCAAGTATGGCTATATGGGAACTGTTTCTAGTTCCTTTTTTTCTGTATACATTGAATTACATACGTTTATTCGACATTCCCTTTTCCAATGTGCCATTAAACTTGTATCCACATCAGAGCACAATAGTCAACTAACAATTATGACCGCAAAAGTCGAAATACAACCCTCATCTTATAAATTTATAATAAAAGATGATTTATTCAACAAGTTGGTGCAAAATGTCAAACGACGAGGGTTTCAATTTTTGGCAATTCTTTTGTGGGAATCAAAAATATAATTTATCAGTGGACTCTGGTTTTTCGTTATCAGATTTATACCAAAAATATATTTAACAGCAAAAAAAGTACCTTATTAATATAAGCATTTCTACAAGAGAAAAACCCCTTATTATTAATGGTCAGATCCTAACCTTTTTCAAAACTCATTCATCAAGAACTACGTTCCTTAATTTGCAATGTTCAATATAATAAAATTTATTATATATTTTCCAACCCTTTCTAACATAGCCTTTAATGTTCAATAATATTATATTTCAAACTTTCAAACTCTATGGAAGGTTGATCAAGATTTAGAAAGCGACAATTTTAATAAATATAGTAGATAAATATTCAAGTTCGAGGCTTAGTGTGTTGTAGGTTTCAACAAAAGTGCCGTCTTAGTTGGGACACTCTTTTGAGCCTTGCTATTAATTGTCTTCTCTCATCAATTCATTAAAAAAAGTGTATACTCATTACATCCCTAATGATTACAGAAGCGAAAAGCAAAGAAAACGAGTGATAAACAATTTTTTCTTTTGAGCAAAAAAGGGCAAAAAAAGCAGTTGAGACGAGATGACAAACCTGCAATTTTCTATTGTTTTGGGGAGAAATTCAATAAGGTTTCCAGAAACATTCAAGACCTTGAGCTTGGACAGACAGCCAATGGAGTTTGGAAGAGATCTAAGCTGATTTGAGTGCACGTCTAACACTACCACATTCAATAATCTTGCAATTAAGGACTCCGGTATGATCTAAGATATTATTGAGAGATATGATAAGTAATTCAAGTTATAAATACACACATATATAATGAAACCATATATATATATATATATATATATATAATTCTGTCTTTATTTTCCTTTCTTTCTATAGTCATTCTTGTGCTTCTTTCTCAAGAAAGGATTTTAAAAAGGGGTTCTTTAAATATAATATTATGGCTTGGATATATAAAATTACAAGTGGTTATAATAGAACCAAACGTTAGAACGTTAGATTATCGAAATTGATTGATAAGACAAAACTAACGGCGAGCGTGATAATGAAATGATACTTGTACATGTTGCTAAAGGGAACATAAAAGTTTAAGGCGGTCAATTGAACATTAAATAAAAGAACTTAAAAATTATAACATATATATGTACATATATTCATATACACATATTAATACAGCCAAAGAGGAAGACAAGGACAGGTATAAAAGTTGATACCAACACCATACGTTTATTATCACTAAATGAATTTATACACGTACGTGAATTAAGTAACAAAATTTGAAAATATTTTGAGGGAGAAATGAAAACAATTAAAAATATTGTGGAAAGCGATTTTTTTTTTTTAAATCGTTCGAAATAAAGAACAGAAACAAACTAAAAGTTCCAGAAAACAAAGACAGAGGAATCTTGTATAATCAATTATTTGAAGAACACGAAGATATTAAATTTGAAAAGAAGATTAATTCTAGGGGATAAGATTTGAAAAAAAATAAATAAAGGTAATAGTGGAGGAGAAAAGAAAACAACTAACTGGAAGAAACAATTGTGACATGTGGAAAAGACTAAATAGTCCGGGGGTGGCAATTTTGGAATTAAATGGCTAAAATTAATGATTACAAAGGAGAAAATATCCGGGTTTTCAGCTCCCCTCTATGATCTCCGGTCTGAAAGAGGACTAAACGCCATTTTCAACTCCTCCTTAAAAACCCTGCTTGGAAGCTGTGAGAAAAAAAAAAAAAAAAAGCCTACTCGCCAACAAAAAAAAATAGAAAAAAAATGTAACTTTTATCAATCTCCTTTTTGGGCAATAAAATCTAATTTCTATATCAATTAAATAAAAATTCTAAAGAAGAAGATTGAAATAGAATACTGTATATGCATAATTCTTTTATATATATATATATATATATATAATAACCCTATTGTATTTCCAATGGGTTTATATGGAAACATGGGGATAAGGGGAAAAATCCAAAGCAAATTAAGGTTACAACTAACGTGGAGAGTTCCCTAAAAAATGTTTCATTACCAGAAGATATCATTATGTGACCATGAAGAAAAAAAAATGAAAATCATTTCAAAAAAATATGAAAATGAGAAGAAAACTTGTATGATAACAAAATTTTGGTCGTACCTGAAGGTTATTGTTGGAGAGGTCAAGCTTGCAAATAATTCCCAAATTGAGAGAAGGGTTAGGGAGGGATTCCAAAGACATGCCACTCAAATCCACTATCTCAAGCCTCTCTTCATCTTCTTTGGATTTTGTCGTCTCATGATGAATACCATTATTGTTACTATTATATTGATGACCCCTAGTACTCCCACTAAAAGCAACACTTCTCCTCATATGATCCGTTCTCATTTGTTGCTTCTCAAACATCTTCTTCCAAACATTAAAATTCACAAACTCAAAAAATAGAAAACAAAAACAAAAGAAAAAAATCACACCTTTATTTTCCAGAGAAACGAAGAAGAGATTTTCAGACACACAACACCAAACTAGACACGAGAGAGAGAGAGAGACAGAGTGAGTGAGAGAGAGAGATCTATTGTGGTTTGTGGGGTGTAAACTTGTTTGGGAAGAAGAAAGTGAGACCGTTAAATATTGAGGGAGGAAAGAGAAAGAGAGAGATAGAGAAAGGACGTACGGAGAGAGAGAGAGAGAGAGAGAGGAGAGAAAAAAACACGTGAAAGTGACGAAGAGGAAGTACAAGAGGCCGTATAGAAGCTTGCGTAGCCACGTAGGGCACTTGAGAGAAAGTCAACGCTCGTTTTTCTGTTGAAGTTATAGGCCACCCGCGAATCTCGGGCGGGGCTGAATGATCTTTTCCGCTGTTTTAATTTTTGGATTGGACCGAATCCAACTTGGGATTTCTTTACATTACAGCTAAATTCAAACCATTATGTTCCCTTTTTTAATTAGTATTATTATTGTTATTTTGAGAAATTTCGGTCCTATGTTACGATTTTTAAGGGAATCGAGTAAGTAATATCTTTAAAAAACTTACAAAATTGAATAGTCGAGAAAAGTTTTAGAAAAGTGTTGTTGATTTACCTCTCTGTCTCTCCAACTTTTATGTCTTTTAAGTTATGTTACAGTTTTTCTAGCTTAGATTTATATCATGTTTTGTTAATTTTGACTAGCCAATTAACACCGCACAAATCTTAAACTACAATATATGTGATATAAATTTGGATGTGAAGGTTCCTTTTTTATGATGTATCTCAAAATGGTGGATTGAAATAGAGAGAAGAGACCATAAAAAAAAAAAAAAAAAAAGTAGGAAGAGAAAGAAGTATATGAGAAGGCGAGAGGATCTTAAAATGTGCTCTTAGTCGTCAACCGTTGATAAAATGAAGAAGCAGCCTATTTGTGCAATTTTTTTTATATTAAACAGTTTTAAACGACTCAAAGCATATTAAATGTCTTAATAATTAGGGCAAGAAATCAAAACAAATGGAAATAACACAAAATTATTTAACGAAGTAGTGAGTAATTGGCCCAGGAAGAAGTCTCCATTTTTCTTAACCTTTTTATAAACAAAATTGAGAAGGCCATAGGGAATTAGGGATTGAAGATCCTACGTACTTGGATAAGGCAAGAATTAATATTGTACGTTTAAAAAAAATTATAAAGAAATGTTTTTTGGGGCATATATTATGAAAAATTGAATACATTATTATATACATCGGAAAACCAAAACTAAAATATTGTTTTTCTCTTAACTTGTATACCTTTCTTGTCAAAGTTAACATATTAACAATAAACTAATATTCCCTGGAAAACACCATTGTCCTCGTAAACGAGTGTTTATCTTTCTTTCCTTTTTTTTTTTTTTTTGGGGTTTTTTTTGACGAAAGCATTGTTTATCTTTTTGGGAAAAAGACAAAAAAAAATAAAACATTTGACGTTACAGAACACAAAAGGCATTAATAAACGCTATGGAACATGGTTCACCAGATATATCACCCCAATATATATGTGGTACTATTTTTTTCCATTTGGACTAGCTTAGCTCCTAAAATATAACACCCTTGAAATTTAAAGTAAAATTTATTATGTTATGCTTAATTATTAAGTGTACTCGTAAATTTTTTTTTTTGTTGTTAATTTCAGTCATTTGAAGATTTTTTTGTATTTGTTATATCTAAAGTTTGATTTTTAGTTTCAAAATATTAATGGATATTTTTATACCACATTTTCTTCATATTTATGAAAATACCCTTGGGCCTTTCTTTTTCTTCTTCCCTTTCCTTTTTCTTTTCATTTTCACGTTCCCTCTCTCTCTCTTCCTTCCTCTCACACTCAGCCCACTCTCTCTCTCTCTTTCTCTCAGAAATTTTGATTTCAAGCATCATTTTCATGGATTTGAGCAAGGATTAAAGGTTAGTTTTCCCTTATTCTTAACATTTCAAAGTTTAGATTTCAATTTTTTCAAATTTTCTTTGATTGTTGAATCCGAACTTCATTGAACTTAGATAATGTTTAATCTAAGTTTATAGGACTCGTTTTATCATGAATCTAAACTTTATTTGAACAAGAATTGATTTAATCAAGTTTTGATATTATTTTTAGATTTTCAAATCTATTGTGAAATTGAGTTCAAATTTTGGGAAAATGGTTCAAACTTATTCTATTATGATATTCTATGCTTTCTATATGATTTTTATGCCTTGGGACACTACAAGAAAATATTGATTACACGACATTTATTTCACGACCGTTTCACAAAAACCGTCGTGTAAAAGGCAAAAATGCGCGGCAAATTACGCCCGTGAAAACGAAGACGGTCGTGGGAAGGTGTGAAG
>CAMOHE010028338.1:0-31164 GCA_946598075.1 Artocarpus hirsutus | reverse complement strand
GAGAGAGAGAGCGTTTGTGTGAAATGAAAGTTGCGAAAAAAAGAATGAGAGGCATTTCAGAATTTTCTGACTATTATTGGGCATTTTTCACATGGAAATGGAGGAGATTAAGCGAGAAAAATCAGAATTTCCAAGAACGTTTTGAGTTTCCATACTTTGCTTCTAAAAAAAATGGAAAACTTATCCATTAATTCAATTAATTCAAAAGTCAAATGTTTCTTTACCAAAATTAAACAAATCATCCCATAATTATGTTAATTATCTAGAATAAATTATCCTTATCACAAATTCAACCTTATCATAATTTTGTGAAATTTCTGCTGACTACTTGTTAGCTGTCATCGGCCTGCCGATCTCTATCTTCGGCCTACCGATCACTGAAGTCTGGCCTACCGATGATATACCATCGGCTTGCCGTTCTGAGGAAAACATTTCGGCCTGCCGAACTGAATGGTCCGGCCTGCCGATCTGTCCTTAAATACAAAAATCATTCATAACATTTAATTATCAATAAAAATATAATTAATCATATAACATTAATGACATGAACATTTGAGCACATCAATTCCAGGCGAGCGTCACCTGTCACAACACTTATAATAAAATGGTTAGCACCATCACATTATATATCATAACACTTATCATAATATAACATTAAACGTCGTCATTTATCATAGCATAATCCGTTACATAAAATTAGGCGGGCGTTACATAAAGAAAGCACAGGAACGTTGAACATTTGAGAAAGCTAATCAGATATGGTATCGGACCTGGGACGATTGAGATAAAGTTGAAGGGAATTGAAAGGGAAGATGCTTTCAACAAACTTGACATGGTGAGAGGTGTAAATTTTGGAGGTGGAGGGATCGAGACAGTAGAAAACTCAAAAGACCAATATGAAAAAGGCATGGAAGCATGAAAACAAAGAGACAAATCGGTTCTTACAATATAACAATGATGACGTTTGGAGTACCCAGTGTGTTTTGATGAATATGGAGGGGAAGCAAGATGTCAAACACCATTGGTGGCCAAAAAAGTGTCAAGTGTTTGATATTCTTCACCATTGTCAGTGTAAAGAGATTGATTAAAGAATATTTCGACAAGTGCTTTGAATTTCATAAATACATCTAAGACATAAGATTTACACTTAAGAGGGTAATACCATATATATTTTGTAAAATGATCCACAAAAATATCACAGTATTTAAAATCATCAAAAGAATAAAGAGGCGAGATCCACACATTAGAAAATATAATTTGAAGTGGCTGAGAAGAGACAAGTAAAGAAATAGAAATGGTAATTTGTGACTTTTGTTGTATTAACAAGCATTACAAATGAAAGATAAAGCAAAGAGGCTTGACAACTCTAACTGAAAAATCAAAACAATGTGCCTAAGAATAGAAGATGATGGGTGCCCTAATCTATGACAACACTCGGACAAAGTGGTCTTGACACTTGAAAAAGAAACTAAACGAGAAGACTTGACAGAGAAAACTGGCCACTAGTACATGCCATCCTTAATCTGACCCTACAAAAGGACTGTCCACGTGCATAGATCTTTCACAAAACAGCAGAGGGTAAGAATTCAATGGAAACATTGTTAGTTTTGCAAAATTAAGAAATAGAAATAAGATTCTTTTGCATGGTAGGACCACAAAAGACATTATTTAATAAAAAAGTGTGAAAGGATATAGAAAAGAAGTGGAACTAGTTAAGGGGATGGGAAGACTTGTGCCATCATCAATCACAATGTCGTCACAGCTGTCATATGGAGCATGAGTAGAGAGATTATTCAAGTAGGCAGTGACATGATGAGATGCTCCTCTATCAAGAGCCAACTAGGCATGTCGAAAGTGTTTATGGCGGCGTAGTGAGTACAAGGTTGCCATAATGGTAAGTGTCGAGGAGCCAGAGTCAAATTTGGTGTCGATGACATCAACTCGTAGGGGGGACAACGCTTGATAGTGTGGCCTTATACATCGTGGGTTTTGCAATAACCGAGATAGGCCCTTGGAGGTGAGGCAACCTTGGATTCAGATAAGGATTGTGGCTTTTTTTGGGTTTTTTTTTTCTTTTCGGATATAGAGATAAATGGCCTTTTTAAAATAATTAACCAAACTTTTTTCTAAAATAGGAAAATGATCACTCTTTATTAATTATAAAGTGAAAATGATAAATATAATATTCATTGATTATTAATAAGCTATAGTACATCAATAATAAACCCAAGTATATTAGTGATAAACTTGATTATATCAACAATAAACCTAAGTACGTCATTGATAAGCCTAATATATCTGTGATATAATATATTACATCAATAATGAACTTATGTACATCAACAAAACTGTAGTTTATCAGCAATGAACCTTAGTATATCACTGATAAACTCGTAAATAACAAACCTTAACCAAAAAAACCTCAAATCCTAATTTTCTCTCTTTTCTCTTTCTCTCTTCTCTCATTGTACAACATCTTTAAACATTATTGGTGCCCAATTCCGTACGGTCGGCCCCCTGCAACACCAATTACTCTGTCATTGTGATGCTATAATTAATAAAAAAAGGACTATTTGCTTTATTTAAAAAAGTACAGTCATGCATTTTAAACAAATTATTAACAAGTTAACCAACCTAATTTCTTTTTTTTTTAAATTTTATGTAGATAAGCGTAGCCTTTATTTGTTTTTTTTTTATTTTTTATTTTGGAGGAAGAAAAGACGAACTCCCAATTTGGGTGACCGGAATTGGGGCAGAAACAAATTAAATAAAGAATTCTAGCCAAAAAAATAAAAAAAGGTTCTAAAGTAATCTTTCGGAAAAGTAGTGGCAGGCTTACGTCAGAGATCAAAAAACAAAAAAGTGTTGAAAAAGATCGCCTACGGTTTAAGGTTCGGGAAAAGTAAGCATGCGTCAGTGCGTACTGAGCACGCTTAACTTTTACCACTTTTTTTTCTTTTATTTTTGTTCTTCTATTTCTAAAACTCAGTCATGTATACCGCATCATAAAAATAAATTAAAGAAAAGCATAGTAAGATTGAAAAGACAAATAAAGTATTATTTATTTATTTAATTAATTGAGGTGATAGAAAACAATTTTATTTTTTTTAAGTGTTTATAATTTACTTAAAAATAGTAATCTTATTTCATATAATTACTAAAATATTATTTTTATATAACTAATAGTTATAAAATAATAACATTTTAACATTAATATTTAAGTAAATATAGTATTTATTTTCTTTGATAAAGATTTAATACTAAAAGTTATAAAAAGATTGATATTTTTTTAAAAAATTTATATTGAGTGAGCTTTATAAAACTTTCATTATTAATTTTATAACTCAATACTTTATTAAAAAGAAAACGAATCATTCCATGCTTTGACGTAAAATAAACATGCCCTCAAAGTTGGAGTCTTGTCCTGCTTGCCGTCCAAGTTCCTCCGTCTCATTGCGCTATTTATTAGGGCCCATAGCAAATCTGAAGTCTAAGATCTATTCTAATTCGGAACTCAAAATCTCCCTTCGCATAGGCCGTCGCTGCAGCCGGATATAGTTCGTTGCCAGTTGCCGCAGATCGTTGTTTCCTCAGCGCCTGTTGCCGCCTTCCCGCAGGAGCTCCCTGGTTGTTCCTTTCCCTTCAGGTTCATCAACTTCTTCTTTGTAATGTTACCGTTATCTACTGATTCTGTCGACTGTCATGTTCTAATTTTGTACTCCACCTACAAATGATTATCATCTAATATTGTATTGTTTTTACACCACTTTTTTTTCATTTGTCCTCAATTGTAGTGTTTGTGCCCGTTCAACAAATTTCACTTTTGAAGTCAGGTCAACTTGATCTCTTTTTGATAATCTGGTATTAAATAGGTATAGCAAATGTTCCTGTTTGAGGGTGCCTAGGTTTACCTTATCGGGCTATGTGACTTTGTCGATTTTACCCATCAAATTAATTTTCACTTGTGGTAGCTAGTGAGTGTTACTTGAATTGTTAGTTGTCTATATCGAGTATTACGTGCTTGCTAAATTTGATTTAAAAATGCATTTCAAGCTGCTCTAATTTTGTAGTCTTCAACAAACATATACCATTAGTGTTGTACTGTCAAGCTTGATATCTTTCTAATTAGATTCTTTAAACTGTTCCAGTTCTTTTATAAAGTGGTGCTTAATTAAATTAATTTTCGAAGGTTATGGAAGTTAGATTGGTTTTGAAAATCAAATATTACATTACAACACCATTTTAGTAGCTTTTGCGATGGACATGAGAAAACTTTTAGACTTTGGAGATGTGGGACGCATCAAGGACAATTTTTTTTCTTTTTTTTTTTTATATATTTTTGAGATTTATCAAGATTTTTATAATTCTAAGATCTCAAAATATCTTTTGAATATAAAAGAATATCTTTGATATTGGCCAAAATATTTTTGAAAATTTGAAAATTAGGTCGAAATTTTAGAAATATTAGAAAAATATTTGTCAAAACATTAAACTTTTGAGAAAAATGTAGTTTATATCATCAAGAAAAATTTAAGTTCACTAAATTTATATGACTTTAATTTACATTATAATTTCAAAATTTTAAAACAAGTACTTATAATTTTCATAATTTCTTTCGATATTTCCACTAATATTGATATTTTTTTCAAAATCTTTTTATGCTTAGCTAAAGTACTAATATTTCAATCGATATTGCATTTTTGGAACAAAATAAGTGAGGTCTAAGGAGTAGAGTGGTAAAACTTAAAAGAAAAATAGTTTGGATCTAATACCTTTGGACACAGAAAGAGCTTTAATTTAAAACTATCACTTCAAACATGCATCACTAAGCTCAAGCACACACTTTTATTTATTTATTTATTTTCTCTTACTTGGGTTCTCTTTGTATTTTCTTCTAAGCAAAAAAATTGTTGATCCATGAAGACCCGCTTTATTTGTTAAATTTTTAGAAAAACATAAGTTATTGATTACCATCGTTATTGAGATATTCGAGTGCATTCATAAAAAATATGTTGGGAGCTATATCTAATTTTAGGGTTATTAATATCAATGGCCCTTAAATTTTAGAATCTTTTTTACGTTACCTCTTAAACTTTAAAAGTCAACACTTTGCTACCTGAACTTTCAAAACTCCTCAACTTAACTTTGAACTTTAAAAATCACTACTTTGCCCCCTAAACTTCTAAGGCTCCTATCTTTGCCTTCTGAACCTTTGTTTTTCTATTCAAATGAACGAAATTAAGCTTACGTGAAACTAAATTTAAGAGTGATAATCTTTTTTTTTTTTTGCCCTTACAGGTGACACATGAGAAATCACGTGTGTTTAATTTTATCTGTTTGAATCAAAAATTAGAAGTTCAAGTGGTAAAATGAAGAGCTTTGAAAGTTTAAGGAGGCAAAGTGGTAATTTTTAAAGTTCATAGAACAGAATGAGAAGTTTGAAAGTTTAAGTGTTAAAGTGGTGATTGTTAAAGTTTGGGGAGCAAAATGAGAGAAAACCCTAAAATTTATGGCTTATTAGTGTTAATAAACCTTAATTTTAATATTGATGTAGATCCGATAGTTCTGATGCCCTTTTCGACATTAAGGGCATATATATATATCAAAGAAGACAGAAAAATGATAACTGATTGCGTTTCAAATTAAATATTACGTTTATTTATAAAATCAGTTTTGAAAGTTTAATGAGTCCAACACAATATAAGGAGTGAAAAAAGTTGTATGCCAATCCTTCCATAGTTCCATGTTGCTTGGTATTGATTTTTTTTAGGTAGCTTACTGTTGATTTCTTGTCAAAGGAAATAAATAATGATAAATTTATTAATAAGTTCTTATATTAAACAAATTGGTTATTTGATTATTTAAACGTTTTAGTAATTACGTTGAGGAGATCCCAATTGTTAAGTTTAGTAATACTAGAAAAGAAATTTGATTGTTTCTCCTTGACATCATCTAACAAAGAAACAAACAATACTAAAAAGGAAATTATTGATCCTCATTCTTATTACTTTTATTTTCCTTTCAAATTTCCGTTATCTGTTCCTATTGCAAATAACAGAACTACCTAGCTAAGGTACCTCAAACTCCCCCATATTCTATGCAAATGTAGCATATTTGCAGGCTTCCAATCTTATGGGTTCCTTTGATTCCTCGAGCTCCTTGTACGGGTAAACCAATTTTATCTAATTTAAAAAGTGTCACTGGTGCTACTTATCCAGTAGTTCAAACTCCTCTTATTTAGTAAAGACAAAGTCATTCAAATAGGTTTTCGTAAGCTTATTCAAACTCTAATAAAAATATTAGAAAATTATATTTAAAACTACTTTTTATATTTATTATATACATATATGTACATATATATGCTTCATAGGTTTTCCCTATTCCTCATTTTGTTTCAAAAAACTTCAGCGGATTGTTTCAAAATAACATTCATCATTTTTTTATGCAACTGTTGCATATTTGTAGGCTTGCAATCTTATGAGTTACCAGGATCGCTCGAGCTCTTTTAACGAGGTATCTAACCAGTTTTGTCTAATTTAAAATATTTTTCCGGTGCTTATTCTGATCAGGTAGTTCAAACTCTCCCTATTTAGTAAAAAGAAACTCATTGAGATAGGTTTTCACAAGCTTATTCAAACTCTAATAAAAATATTAGAAAGTTATACTTAAAAATATTTGTCAAAAAGCCCAGACATTCACAAGAACATGATAATAAAGTCAAGAAATATATCGTTATTTGAACGTGTATTTCCTTGTAAATCCAAAGGGGATTAATTGAGTTCGTCAATACAAATGTTTGAGACTATTGAGGAAGATAGTTAGGACCAAGAACAAGACAATGAGATTGAGGAGGTGGAAGAAGAGTCTAAACGAAGCAAAAGAGTAAGAACAAAAAAGTCTTTTGGACAAGATTTTTTGATCTATATGCCGGAGGCTAAACCTCAAACATAAGAAGCTATAAGCTCCACTGAGGGTTTTTTACGGAAATAGGCCATAAAAAGCGAGATTAATTCCATCATGTAGAATACTTGGGTGTTAGTGGATCTTCCTCTTAGAAATAAACTACTAGGTTCTAAGTGGTTTTTCAAAAGAAAAGTAAAGGTAGATTGAACAATTGACAAGTGTAAAGTCAAGCGTGTAATAAAGGCTACAAACAAAGAGAATAACTTAATTACTTTGACATCTATTCTCCCGCGACGAGAATAACATCTATAAGGATGATATCAAGCGATTGCCATACTACAAAATCTTGAAGTTTATCAAATGGATTTAAAAACAATCTTTCTTAATGGGGATCTTAAAGAAGAAATCTACATGGAGCAATCCGAGGGTTGTGTAGCTCCAAGACAGGAAAAGAAAGTCAGTAAACTGGTCAAGTTCTTGAATGGACTTAAGCAAGCACTGAAACAATAGCACGAGAAATTTGACAGTGTTATGTTGATAAATGGGTTTAAAATCAATTAGTGTAACAAGTGTGTTTATGTCAAAAAGACAAAAGATGGATATGTTATACTTTTTCAATATATAGAAGATATACTAATCGTGGGTAGCAAGGATCGGATGATCAAATCTACCAAAGATATATTGAATTCAAGATTTGACATGAAAGACATGGAATCAGCTGATGTAATTTTAGGAATTAATATCACAAGGTCACCTGATGTCATTGATTTAGTCACACTATATGGACAATATGCTTGATAAATTTAGCAAGGATGATTTAAGTGTTGTCAAAACTCTGATTGATTTAGGTCAACATCTATCGAAGAATAGAGGAAAAGATGTGTCCCAAATGGATTATGCTAGAGTAATAGGTAGTATAATATACTTGATGAGCTATACAAGACCGAACATAGCCTACACTGTGAGTAGTTTTAGTAGATTCATGAGTAATCCGAGAGCTAACCACTAGAAAGTAATTGTTAGAGTACTGAGATACTTACGATATACTAGTGACTATGGACAACACTATATTGGAGATCCTACTATTTTAGAAGAAAACTCTGATGTAAGATGGATATCTGATATACAAGATTTTATAGCTACCAACAAATATGCATTCACTTTGGGATGTGCAACAGTGTTATGGAATCCTCTAAGTAGATGGTAATAACCAGATTCATGATGGAATCTAAATTTGTTGCCTTGGACAAATGTGGCAACGAGGCTAAACGGCTACAACATTTCTCAAAGGATATTCCAAAATGGCCAAGACCTGTGCTTGCAATAAGTATACTCTGTGATAGCCAATTGGCTATTGGTAGAGCACAGAATGCCATGTACAATGGTAAGTCAAGACACATACATCGTCAACATAATACCGTTAGAAAACTGATCTTAATTGGTGTTATTAACATTTACTATGTACATTTAAAAGAGAATATTGCTGATTTATTAACTAAAGGTTTGAATAGAGAACAAGTTGAGAAATAGTCAAGGGGAATGAGCCTTAAGGCCATGAAACATTTGGTCAAAGCAGTAGAATTCCAACCTAGTTGGCTAGAGATCTAAAGATTTAAGTTCAATGGGACAACTAACTATATAGATGAAGTCGGATCCTTAGCCCCTTCCTATGATAAAAATAGTGATACCAATACGAGTAAGGCTAAGTGACTACTTTCAATGATTTTTATGCTTTAGATATGTCGGGAATCTGAGCAGAGTAATTAGGGTTACTCTTAATTTAAGAAATCACCTATATAAAAGAGTAGTGGAGCCGCTTCAAAAGAGAATTGTTAGGGCTTAATTCTTTAGAAACTCTAGTAGAATCTATAGATGTTCATGGCCAAAATAAATATAACCATGAAAAGTGAAACTTTGTTAGGAAAGTATCTATGTGAGATATATCATCATTTATACAAACAATAGAACAGTTCAAGAGCATATTGCTTTAGAAACTCTAATGCTTAGCGTCCCACGTTGCTTAGACATATTGCTTTAGTAGTGTTTAAATAAGTTTGCACTTGTGCTCTGGCTCGCTAGGTTAGGGGCCCAATATATGCACCTACACAATGTGTGCGATACGAATATCAGTCAGTCGGGCTTGCCCTTGCGCGGGCTCTACATTTATAGAATTTTTATTTGCTTTTTCCAACTTAAAATCTGGAGTTATCTTGCATTTATTCCAAAATATGAACAGTCAATATGCTTTGGATTTTCTACACATTAGTACACGAATCTGGATAAGCAAATAGTCATCAAAGGTGATAAACCTTTGAGTTTCTCTCATTATTTTGGAATTAATTTTGGATTAATTCTCATTATTTCATGGCTTTATAACACCCCCTCATGAGCCCATAACAAAGACTATTCTCATCTCATTAGCATACACAACAAGTAACAAACTTCTCTCTACTCTCTCTAGTGTTCTTAGGCATGTAAGTTTTTCTTAGATATTTAAGTTTCTGGTGATAGAGGGAAGACACAGTTCAAGTTTGCTAAAGGAGTACTTGTAGTGCCAAAGTCCTGTTCGATCGTCATTGTATCATGAGAGACAAACGCTCAACATGATCTTAAGCGCCTAAGAATTGGACAAATTTGTTCTAAGAAAAGCATGTGTTACACGTGTTTCGACGTCCAAATTTCAATTTGATTCGGTTTAATATTGAAGATTTTGTTATAATTGTCTCTTTCTTTTGTAATAGTTTGATAATAGTAACTTGCTTGTTTTTCTCATATATTATATGCAATTTTGCTAACAAAAACTACTTTCTATATTTATTCTATTCATGCATACATATGTTATTCCTATTCCTCATTTTGTTTCAGAAAACTTCCGCAAATTTGTCCGTATCTTATTTAAGTAATTAAGTGCTTGAAGTATCACTTATAAGCGCCATGATAATAACTAACATTCGTCATTTATTTCATGCAACTGTGGCATATTTGCAGGATTATCCGGATATCTCGAGCTGGTCGGATGATGGGGTATATAACCAATTTTATCTAATTTAAAAAAAAAAAATGTTTCTAGTGCTTCTTCTGATCAGGTTAATAGTAACAAGCAGCTTTGACTTTTGACAGATATATCACGAAGGCATAATGCCGTTTGACAGGAATTTATTATAAGAGATGGCAAATGTCATCGAAGGAGCCTGGAAGACTCACAAAGTGCCCGGGGTAGAAGTTTGGGGTCTATGCAATAAGCAATGGCCCAAATGTAGCGTCCGGTATCTGATCATGAAAACCAGAATCAGATAAAAGATTGTTACCAGAGCCAAGTTATCAAAACGAAAAATGTTTGGAGACAGCCCCAAGAAATGTCCCAGCAGAAGTGTGTGGTGAAGCAAGTGAAGAAGGGCATGCCACGAAAGAAAAAACCTTCAATATGTAGCCGGCGCTAGCTTAAAAGATGCCACCGCAAAAAGTACAAGTGGAGGTAAAACATTCTAGATCATTTCATGAATGACAATCATTTTTATTATAAGTATTTTGCTCATTACATGGAGGAATGTTGCGACTTAGCTTGCTTTATCCGCACTAAGAAGTAGAAGCATACCTTTCTATAGGTGCATTTTGCAATAGGACGTGTCTATATGCAACCATGTAAATTATATACCTAGGATAAATACATAAAATTTTAATAATTGACACTATTGTTTTCTAAACTTGTCATATATTTATAATTTATTTTCTAAAATTTTGATTTTGACAAGTTGCATATAAATTTATAAATTTATAGCAAAGCGATTTTATTTTTTTTATTGAAATTGACATGTAATTAACACATGAATAATTGATTAATTAATGATAACAATCATCATTTCTTATATATCTTAGTACTAGATTTACTGCAATATATATCTTGAATTAAGTTTTCATTAAAATAAAAAACTTTAAACTAACTTTATTTTGAATATAAATTTGGTTTACTATTTATATATATATACACACCCTTTATAATTTTAATCAACAACCCATGTTAAAATTAAATGCCAATTTTATTCAAAAAATTAGAATTATTATCAATAGAATAATTTGCTATAGATTTGTAAGTTTAAAATATAACTCGTTAAAATTAAAAGTTTAGAGGGTAAATTACAAATATATGACAATTTCAAAGGGCACCTTACGAAATAGCCTAAGATTCTTATAACTAGAATTGTGAAACACCTACTTATACTCTACTACTAGAACGAGAGAGAGGGAGAGGATATGGCATGGATGTATTTTAAATTTTGTCAGTGATAGTCTCGATTCTATGAAGTAGTTTGTAATTTATTTACAATATGTGGTTCCTATATACGTAATCTCAGGTTAAACTAGTAGAAGTGCTGGTCCCCTATATTTTGCATAGCTCCTAATTCCCTCCTCTTTTTTTTTTTTTTTTTTGCTAGAAGACATGCATTTTAATTGTTCTATATAATCCGTTATTATTTTTTTCCAACCAATTAAGCAAACTTTACATACTTTGTAACTTATTTACATAACATACTCAAAATTGATTCGTAATATTTATGATATGGGACCCCTACATATGGAATACCAGGTAGGAGTACAAAAAGTGTTGGGAGCAAACGAGATTGGGCATGCCAATAGTGCTCCACGATGGAGGGCAATAGTTATGGCGTGACATGTTCTTTTTGTGACCTAAAAACCATGGTGGAGGTATTAATCGGTTTAAGTCTCATGTATATGATGGTGATCCATGCACAAATATCAAGAAGTGTATAAAAGTGCCACCCGAAGAAAAGGTTGAGATAGAGAAGACCATAAAAAGAGGATATAGATATAACAAAAGAAAATGACTAGAAATAGTATAATTAATAATTTTTGTAATATTTTATTCATGAAAGTCAGAGTCAATTCTGTTTTCACTATATACACTACAAGATTTTGATGTGTGGCTAGCAACATACAGGGAAGCTTCTGTGAACTATTATGGTGTGCGTACACTTGCCCTTCCTTTCTGTGAACGAGGCAGTCGAGTTTGCCTGGGTGTCATTGAGGTTGTCATGACCAGACAAAAGATACTGTCTCATCCTGAGATTGAAAGTGTTTGCAGAGCATTTGAGGCATGCTCTCTCTTTTCCTTTTTTATTTCTTTTTTACCCACCTCATATTAGGACTTTTCCCGCCTTAAATATTAAACATCACCTTTTTTTTAACCAGAAAATCAACTCTTAGATATCTTCAATATAAATGTCAATGCCAATATTATATTTGTGACCTGAAAAAAATGATTTTTGTTTCATGATTTCCTCTCGCGTAACTTGCGTGACTTTATCCTGTCTTATTCAAGTGTTTAATAAATCAATAAAAAAAGCGATATAATTAGTCTATTATATATAACTAGAGCACATTTGCAGGCTGTTGATCTTATTAGTTCGGTAGTTCCCAAGTTTTCTCGAACGCTCAGAGAGTGGAGGTATATCACATATATATATATATAGATATATATATGTATGTATGTATGTATGTGTGTGTATATGTATATATATTCTATTTATTTTTGTTATATTTTTATTCTTTTTGGTTTGCACTTATTTTGTATTAAAAAACGAATTTAATTAATTTTTGGACTCTTTTGACTATAATTTTCACTCTCATAAAAAGAATTTCCTTGATCTTTTTGTTTCAAATTTACAAGAAATTTCAAATATGTTTCTTTTTATAAAGAGGTATTTTTGAGTTTCTTAAGAGTAACTTGATCTTCCTAAGTTATGAAATTATCATCTTAATGTTCTATCTTTTCATAGAAGTTTGAAAATTATATTAAAAAAACATTTTAATTTCTTAAAAATTAGAAAAAAAAAATATGATTCTTTCAATGACAATGAAAAATATAGCTAAAAGTGCATAAAAATCAAGTACTCAGTTTTGATGCAAAATAAAAGTAAAATAAAAAATAGTTTTTTAAAGGAAAAAATATCTTTTTAGAAAAAATGAAAGAAAAAATTAATATTTTTTGAGAAAAAATTTAAAAAGTTAAAATTAAAATAATAAAATTAAAAGAAAAAAGAATCCTCTTTTGCCATGGGTGCGACGGGGGATGGGTCGTGACAGGGCTGGAACAAAAAGTGTAGAGGTCACAAATGGAGACGGGATGTGATAAGATTTTTTTTTTTTTTTTGGGTGGAGGGTGGGTGGCGGCCGGCACGGATGATATTCTTTAAGAAAAAAATGTTATTTTTGTTATTTTGCATCAAAAGTTCACATAATTAAGTTAAAAAAGGAAGGGTGTTAGTGTAAATAGTTCCAATTGAGGAGGTATTTCAATTATTTTAAAAAACATAGAAGAGGTGACAGTGCAATTAACCCATCCAGTTTTGTGGCATTGCTCAAAAAACTCAAATGGCCTAAACATTCTACTACTATCGGCACTCAATACATTCTTTCGCAATTAAAGATCCAAATTGTGGACGAACGATTGTCTATATATATAATATGATTCTCCACTTGGCAGGACTTGCAGCTGATTAAAACCCTTTTTGCAAAAGCCTATTTAGGCGAGGCTGATTCGTCCACTAACGAAAGATAAAGATTCTGGTAAGCAGAATACTTAATACAAAAATATGTAGGCAAACCCCTATCACTATTGGTTGGTGCATGGCGGCCTTCTATGAATTAAGAAGAAGGTGCTCCTAAACGACAACTTATTTTAACCTGCTGTGACAGCTGAGATTATGTGCATTATATATATATATATATAAAAAAAACCCAACGAACGACAGCGAGAATCGCTTACAAAATCATCAATGTCCTCATTTATAAATATATAATAATATTGTTTGAAGTACCTAATTTTAGAAAGAATACAAAGTAAATATTTTAAACCTCCCACTCGCAGAAAAAGCATATTGCCATTGGTACTAATTCTAGTACGTAAACGATCAATGGTCACCAAAGCTGAATAACGGAATAGTGAATCCAAATGATGCATAATTCTTGAATTGAATAAGTGGATACTTTAAACTAATAGTACTTTAGGCCTACATGTATATACTATGTCCTCTTTCTTCCTCCCTTTAAGAAAACTTATCAATATTAAATTTTTCATCTAGCAGCCAAGACGCAAGGATTTAACTTGTCTAATTTCTACCTAACATTTCTTTTTTGATTCAATAGGGTAAGTACCACTCCTTTTTGTCTTTTGGTACTGAAAGAATAAAATCTGACAGGTAAAATAGTCTCCAATTTGTGTCCTTGTTATGACCAATGGGTTTATAATAAGGAAAGTCAATCCGAAATAGACTCATGAATTAGGAATGTAATGAAAAGCTGGTTTCCTTTGTATGTGAGCCATTCACAAAAATTCTTTTCTTTCCCTAAATTCTATAGGTTCATACTCACAAATCACCGATCCGATGCTAGGCCAAAAGCGTCCCAATCTTAGACCGTATGGGTCCTTCACCCAAGTGTGTGAACCTCCAAAAATCTCCAGGCCATGCGCCTTCAATCTCCTAGACGTACACCTTAAGCAGTTCTCCTGGCTCCCTCCTTCACATCTTTACTCTCGTTCTCTGCACCCTTGATGGTCATCCTCTCCTGCGCCCTTGCACCCTCGATGATTATCATTCCTATGCAATTGTTCTACTATGTTTTTTCAGAGATGAAAACAAATTTTACAAAATAGAAAAAAGAGCCCTTCTAGAAGTTAAAAGTTCTATAGGAGCTACATCTTGCCAGCGTATATTAGGAAAGATAACAAATTGTGTTCAATTATCTTTGTTAGTTGATTTCATTTAATTAGATCGTTGAAGATTTTCTAGTACTTCAGATTCCTTTTCTAGATTCTATGTTTGTCACTTGTATTAATATGGAGCCTTATTCATGATGGTCTTTACTAGTAAATTTCATCATTTAGTTCATAGTTCATAGATGTAGACTCGAATCACATTATGTTCTCTTTCTTTTCTATTTTTTATTTCTTGTATATTAACTATAAAAGTTCTTGAACTACGTGTATCATGTCATTTTGGTCACTTAACTTTTAAATTTGACAAATTAGTCTCTGAATTTTTTATTTTTGACTACTTTGATCCATGATACTAAAATTGACAAATGACTTTTTAAACTTCTTTGAGATAATAATCACATCTTAATTACGTAGTATTATTTGAATTTTTTAAAGAGATAGTGACGTTAAATGCAAACTGTTCTGGTTTATGATTGTTTTTAACTATAATGATGATAATATTTTGTAAAGTTTTAGTTATTATGCATTTAAGACGTAATGATCTTTAGGAAATTTCAGAAATCTTTGGTTAGTTATAATGACTGCAAGGACAAAGTACACATATCACAACTTCAGGGTCTAAATGTCGAAATTAAAATTCAACCAATAAAGTGGTGTAATGCATATAATTCAGGGATTAATGGTACTGTTATGACCCTATATGAAACACCTTAATCATTCAATTAAAAAAGAAAAAAAAATAGAACCCCACTTTTATGAGGGTGACATGGCATCATCTTTAGTTATATTGTGTACTTCAGAATGCACAAAAATCGACAAATGCATGTTAAAATAGTCTTTTCTAGTGGGTGTTACCAATAGTATATGTTTTCAAATCTGTTAGATCAACTTGTTTTTTCACATATGATGTGTATACATGGCTGAAAACAGATAAAGACGTGAAAAATCACAAGTTAAATAAAAAGAAAAATGTAAATACTACAAGAAAAACTATATTTAACGACATATTATTCACGACATGTAGTTTTTGAATGTCATTAAAAAGTATATACAACGATATCTCTAACAAACATGTCGTTAATGATATTTAAAATAATAATTAACGATATCTATATAGACGCCGTATTAAATGTCTCCTTTTAACGACAATAGTTTAGTGTCGTTGAATTATTTAACAACAAGTAAGAGATGTCGTCAAAGCTTTAGAGATTCTACGACACCCTTATAGACGACATCTTGACCAATCTTGTCTACAAGGGGTGTTGTAGAATCTCCAAGGCTTTGACGACATCTCCTACTTGTTGTTAAATAATTTAACGTCACTAAACTATTGTCATTAAAAGGAGAGTTTTAATACGGCATTTATATAAATGTCGTTAATTATTGTTTCAAATGTCATTAATGACATTTTTGTTAGAGATGTCGTTGTATGTACTTTTCAACAACATTTAAAGACTATATATTGTAATAAATATGCTGTTAAATGTAGTTTTGTTTATTTTTTCTCCTTTTTCTTATGTTTTGATGGGCATGAACTTTCGAAGCCGGGGTAATTTTGTCCTATTGATACACAGTTACAAAATGACTGTTTTTGCAAACTTTTCAAGTATCCGGAGAGCACTGACCACATGTCGATAGTTGAAGGATGGACTAGGAATATAGAAAAAGTATGTGACAAAAAAAAAAAAAAATGGGACGTCTTCTATAAAGACGTTATTCTTTGAGTGCCTGATGTAGCAAGCTAGAAACAAAGCAGAATCCCAAATCCAGTGATCAGAATAGCATCACCAAAATGAAAATTTCAATTCAAGTCAAGAGCTTATTTCGTTCGATGAACATCAAATTCTCTCAAACCTTTTCCAAATTTTCCCGGAAACTGAACTGCACTAAATTATTCCCCCAGTCACCAGTTCTGCCAGTATCATTACCATCAACTAATCCTCCTCTTGTCCATGAGGCCCATAGTACTACTGTTGGGTTGCCCGTGCCAGAGCAACAGAACAATGATCAACCGGAGAATATAGACTGGGAGATGATTGTGTTCGGGTTTTGCATGGAATCAGCCGTCGACATAGCTCTTCAGTCGGAAAAAAATCATGACTACATGGCGTTCCGTTGGCTTTCTCTGCTAATCCTTTTCACATTCACCACTCTCTTTGTCGCGAAATTTATGCGTCACAAGTTTAGGATCACATCGCAGGTCTTGGAGGCTATCGGACTCTTGCTTGCAGTTTCAGCCTTTTGCTACGCCGTCAGCATTCCGTTCCCGTATGTGCTCAAGTGCATCACATGGGCCACGTTTGGAATCTCCTTGCTTGCTGTTTTCATGTGCAAATATTTCTTCTAACGCTGATATGCATGTATAGGGTTCTCAGTCTAAGTATTTCCCTAGCTCTAGCCCTAGCCCTCCATCCCCCAGTTACGCCAAAACATATATATGTCTATATATATATGTGTATATATATGTATGTACGTATGTACATAGGTTTGTATGTATGTATTGATGCTAAGTTTGATGCCTGTAATGTTAATTATTTTCTTCTTATGTTAACTTAGGGGCAACTCCCACTGCAGGGATCATAGAAAATATGTTTATAAATATTAAAAATAAATTAAATTAAAAAAAAAACTAAAACATGTATTCTCTTATCTCAAGGTTTCAGCTCAAAAACAATTTACCGTCCAGGAGAGATGAAAACTATTGTAATTTGTAAATATCGTCTAAGCTACACAAGTGATACTTAATTTGCCTGGTTTTTATGTCGTACGGAATCAAAGTTGTCACCATCATGATTTTCCTTTTCGTTTTTTGGAAAAAAAAAAAGGTAGAAATAATCATTTTTTATGCTACGAGTGAATATAATCAACACTTAGTTATGTAACGACAAATCATATATATGTCCATGCATCGTGTCATCAGTAATTGTCGTTTCCAATTTTAACCAATTACGGGTTCATGCGTGCACTATGTAATCCATAACAACGACAATTTTAAATTCTTTGACAAATAATATTATTCTACGTATACCAAAAGGACTATACTAGACTACTAAATTAGTTGAGTCTTCCAGCCACTATTGTAAGTGCAACTGAGAAAGTAACAATAAAATTAGAGCACAATGCACGCGACTCTTTATATTTGTTTGTAATATTTCATCAGTTTCTTCACTCATTCCTCAGCTATTTTTGACCGGAAGAGCATGCAGAGTTTCCCATGGTTTTAAGGCGAGGGGGATGAACCAAAGGTAAAAATAAAATAAAATGAAGGTAAAAAACTCATTGGTTCAATCTGTAATTTAACGTTGTTTGTGGAAATGCCTACTGGCTCTACATACCGTCTAATGCGTGGCAGTGTATGTGGTCTAAATACGAGCTAGTCCAAATCTACTGTCTTTTTGTTGTTGTCGCATCCTTATTTATTAAGAAACCTAGTTATGACAGCTGAGGTTATGTGCATTATGAAATAAAACAAGAGAACAAAAAAATCAATTGGTTAACTAATAATAGTAAAACCATTCACAGAATACAATTTTCAATATTTTTTCCACAAAAAATATTGAAACTTTCTAGAGATTTCAATTCAACCGAGTTGAAGATAAAATCTTCGCCTACATAAAGATATCAGATACTTTTAACAAAAATATATCAAATGTCAAGAACTAAAATCCTAAGCTTTGTTGCAGATTTTTTAGTTACTAAGGCCTCGTTTGGTTTTGCATTTAAAATTTTTTAAAATATTTTTATATTTTTTTAAAATAAAAATTTTAAAAATACTTTTAATATAATTCTTAAAAAATTCTTATTTTTTAAAATAAAATTATTTTTACCTATTTCGAAAACAATATCAAACGAACCCAAGTTTTGTTAAACAAACCACACCGTTTGCAATTCCTATCGAATCGTGCGCCACTGTCGCCCGTGAAACACCAATTCTCAGCAGAGTGCCGACGCCGGCAAAATCTCCCCCTCCTGATCCGCATACGGTCTCCTTTTGCCAGATCTCGTCGTCTCTGCTCGCGACTTCCCGTCATCGCTTGAGATCTTCGCCAGCTGTTGCCACCAGTCAACAAGCCAAATCCACTCATAGCCCTCCACTTGCTAGATCGGTCCACCTCCGTTCGCGACTACCCTTCATCATCCTCCCCCACCGGTCATGAGTCAAGAGATCTCCGCAAGCTGCACTGTGGAGAAGTTCCATCTTCTTGCCTCCATTAGCCTCGCTTGTGATCCAGCGAATACAAAAATCGAATAAAAGATACGGAGATTTAAGAGAGAACTTTGATTGTCAGAAAGATAGAGTTTAAGAGATCATTTTTGCTTTTCAAAGAAAGAGGCAGACCTTGAAAAAAGTGATATCAACATTGTTTTATTCAAGTGATAGTGGGATACGCGGGAGTTCAAAAATAGAAAAGTTTGACGTGTTAAAGAAATAGAAAAGTGGTAGAAGAATTTAGAAAGTGGTCAAAAAAATATTGATTAGACATGAAAAGCTGCGGAAAAGCACTTTAATGTCGGCCACACAAAGCCAGGCGTAAAATGAAAGAAATAAACATCTTTAACATTGTTTTAATGGATCGACGTAAAAGCTTGTTTTTTCTCACTTTCCACGACGATTGCCAAACGCTTTTGCGTTGGTCGGATGCGCTGACAGAGGTGAAAGAGACGGCATCATTTTGTCTTTTGTTGTAGTGAAAACAGTGTCAACATCTGCGAAGACATCGTTTGTACGACCATTTTTAAAACTTTAGATCAACAAAAATCAAGCTTAATCTATATAGTTAGAGGTTGTTTGTTTAGAGTATTTTTGATACTTAATAAGTTTAAATTTAGATTTAAATATTAAAAATTTTTTGAATATGTATTTGTTTCTCTTAAAATCTAATCCTTTGAGTATTAAGAATCTAAGTTTTTAAAGTTTTACTTCCTTCCTAAACTTTTAATACTCAGAAATCTCTTTTGCAGTAAAAACTGAAATTCTCTCTCCTATATATTTGAGGAAAAAAAATCATAACTTCTTCATTTGATATCTAATTGACATGATTCTTTTTTTATTATGTTCTTAGTAAAGAGAGGAATAAATTAATATCCATATTGCATATTTTTTAGGACCATTAACATTAAACTTTTATTAGATTTGTTAGTAAATCAAAAATTATTTTCATTAGCTCTCTAAACACAAATTTTAATTTTATTCCATATTCAAATTAAAACTTAAATGCACATCCAAATACCAATTTGGATAACAATTCAAATTACTAACTCAAATCCTGATTCAAATCATATTAATTCAAATCAAATCACTAATTCGAATCTATTTACCAAACAGACTCTTAAGTTCTATTGTTGTATTGAATTAGTTAGGATTCAACCTTAGGGTGTAAAGGATGTTCCTAGACACTTCTCGTACCTAGGCCTCACTTATTTAAGGGAGTCGAATTATGACTTCTGAATTAGAGGTTCCAAGTTAGAAAAATACTGAAAACCATAATGTTCTACACTCAAATACATTGCTCTCATTCCTACATTGCCTTAGTGCATTCCAATTTGGAAGATCCAAGGAGAAGGCTTTTTAGGATTGAAGGCTTGAAGTACGTCACTTGGACTGAAGGCAAGCAAAGACAATTCAAAGTAGGATGAGGATTTGAAAGGATTTGAAGGTGCCATCCGTAAAAGGAGTATTGTGGATTCCAAGCTAGTGTAGATTCTAGGCTTTTTGTAGATCCATAACTTGTAATCATAGTATAGCATAGTGAATCCTTCTTATCTGTGGTGTGAGGTAGCATCAATAGTTTTTTCCGGTCAAGGATTTTTGACCATGCCAAAGAACCAATATCATTGTATTCTTTATTTTTTATTTCCCCAATTTTGGTTTACACAGTTTTAAACTTTGGTTTTTGTTTATACAAGGTATAATTAACGTGTTCTGTTTACTCGAAACACTGTTTGTTTAGTCTATCGAGTCTTCCAGTACGTAACTCTTACTCTTAGAAATCATTAATACTAATAATTAGTTCTATTAAGTATCAATTGTCAATAATCTTGTTTGAAGGAGAAAAAAATGTCAACAATATGCCCACACTATAAGGTACTGAATCCAAAATGATGCATAACTCTTGAATCTAATTAATAGATACTTTAAATTAATAGTACTTTTGAGCTGCATATTCTACGTGTTCCTTCTTTTTTTTTTTTTTTTTTTGAGAAAACAGGATCCATGGATAATATATTGTAAATTTATCATGTTGCAAACCAGGAATGTAGGTTTTACTTGTCAAAGTGCAAGATGAGAAGACTTGTATCCTCCAAATTGTGTGTTATCAAGAGTATAAGAAGGAGTATTTAAACATACCAAATAAATTAGTGAGATACCTAGAATCAAGGATATCTACAATCATAAATTAGCGAACTTTGACATCCCATTCAAGGTGGCACTACAAAAATTAGCCTCTTTAGCAACAAAATTTTAGCAATAATAGCATATTACAGTCACTTCTGTAATTTTTTGTAGATGAGGTCCACTTTTAGTAGTGACAAGTCTTGAGGATGTTCAGTCCTAATAAAAATTTTGTTCCCGTGAAAAATTATTGTCGTCACTAAAAATAGCAATGAATTCTTAATGCCAAAAAAGAACAGTGGAAATCAATTTTCAAAATATTTGAAGAACTTTATATCATTGTTAATAGTTTATTTGATTTTTTGGGCAAATTTCAAGTGAAAATTTTAGAAATTGTCGAAGATTTTTAGTGACAACATATATCGTCGCTAAATTTTCAAAGACTTTTAGCAACAACAAAAGTCGTTAGTAAAAGTTTTCAAGGTTCCATGATTCACTTAAGTGAAATGTCATCTTGTTGCAGACATATTGCTATGACACTTTGAACTCGAGTGACTATAAAAGTCTTTAGTATATATCAACGATGTGAGCCCTTCTTACCCATTTCTTCCTATAGTCTTTCTTTATCTCCCTCTCTACACTCTATCTCTTATCATGACCTGCACATGGGGTTGCGATTAATTAAAAGTTGAGTAAAATTAAGGGGAAAAGTAAACAGGAATTAAAGAAAAAACAAAGGACAGAATCTTCTGAAACTATACCGACTCGTAAATAATAGAATTAATAAAATAACTGCCTATGCAAGGTTTAAAAGTCCTTCCTTGAATAATAGTTACAATCCAAGTACAAATACTTGAAACAACATCGACATCGAGACAAACGCACAGTACAGATTAGCACAACAGATACTACTTAAAATACTAAACCTCATTGAAAGCACAATTCATAAGTGGACGCACAATCTCAAACACGACTAGTTCCACGAAAGCTAGAGGAAAAATTTTAAAACAGAAAACTATGAGCAAAAGGCTCAATAAGATGTTATTTTAAAACACAACATTAAAGAACTTGCCGAAACAGTTAAATGAGAAAAGTCCAAATTTGCAATTATGTAACCAAAACAAAAACATATAATTCGCTAAAAATTATAATGGTAATACACTTACTTCAATGATGCAATACACTTACTTCAATGACGCCTTATATATAATTTATAGCAAATCATAAAAATAATTTGGAATTCTTGTTAACACTGCTATAGTAGCCCAATCAGAGATTTGGTTCTTGCCTCCTAGGTCACCTTCTGCATGACCTAAACTCTAAAGCTCACTCAGTAGACAAGAATCAACGTTTTAATAAATAATGGGAGGTCGGCGGACAAGTACCAACTCCGTAGTTGAAAGTAAAAATATCTTATAGATACATTGGATGATGTTTGGAAACTCATTTAGAGCATACTACCGGCTGACCGACCTTTGGTCAAAATCTGGAAATTTTTCATATTCTGTTTTTAGGTTTCCGAGCTTCAAGGCTCGAATCTGACATGCTTCAACAATCCTCAGACCACATAAATTTCACAAAAAATTAGAAAACAATTTAAAACACTTTAAAAACATTTTTCGCAAATTTTCTAACATTAAAATACAATTTCACATCTCAATCAAAGACTTTCAAAATAAACTTTAAACACAATTTAATCAAAACTTTAAACCATAAATTCATCCAAATTCCCAACATGCATTACTCAACACCCTAAATTTATCATACCTAGATTTTATCATGGAAATAAAAGCATAAATAACCATCAAAATTTGGATTAAAGAGGGAGATAAGGAAAAATCAGATTTCTATTCAAAGGTCCTACCTCAAACCCTTGGAGATTAAAGTTGAAACATGACCTATTTGAACTTCTGTGTTGATGAGAGCTTGAAATCAAGGATGGAATCATATATGGTTTCTTAGAGTGTTTTACGGGCTAGGAATTAAGAGTGCAAGAGATAGATAGAAGGAGAGAGGGCATGTGAAAGGAAAGGAAGAGAGAGGGGGATAGACAAGAATGGGAGAAAGGGAAAGCAGGAAAAAAAAATCTATTATGTAAAGTAGGTAAGGGGGCTTTATTCGTGAAAAATAAAGGGAACAATTGCATTTTTTGTAATTAGAGAATAGAACATGTGGCAAGAGGGTTATTCTAACAAAACTAATTTAAAACTTATACTTTTTCACATGACCAGAATATTTAAATACTTTACTAATAAAAAAATAATGCAATGTAATTTAAGATAATGCTAATAACAATTTATCAAATTTTTGGCATACTAATTAACTAAAGTTAACATAATTAATACAATTTAAAATGAACAACGCTACAATCCTACCTTCTTAAAAGAAATTTCGTCCTCAAAATTTTAAATCAAAGGTAAGCATAAATAAAACATACATTCACTATGCTTCCATTGTGTGACATTAAAAACAAAAAGATTCATTTGTTTACTGCATACACAAACATATCTGTAACGACATTTGTCTTGATCGTAAAGCTCATAAAATCAAAATAACACAGTTAAAACATACAGATTGAGTTCCCAAGAGATCGAAAGCCTATGCTCTAATACCGAGCTGTCACGCCCATAAATGGGACCATGATTAATAAAAAGTTAAGTAAAATTAAGTGAAAAATTAAACCAAGATTAAGGAATTACGAAACGACAAAATCCACTATACTACACTAGCTTTTAAAAAATGGAATTAATAAAATAACTGCCTGTGTAGGGCTTAAAAGTCCATGAATAATAATTATAGTATGAGCACAAATAATGAAAACAACATCGACATTAGGACTAACAACGCAAAACAATTTAGTACAACAAATATAGGTTAAAATACTAAACCTCACCAAAATCGCAATTTATAACCCAAGGCATAGTCTCAAACACGACTGGTTCCCCAAAACCTAGGGAAAATATTTTAAAACAAAAAACTGTGACAGAAAGGCTCCAGAGGATATTATTTCAAAACATAGCGCTAAAGAAATAGCCAAAATAGTTAAATAAGAAAAATCCAAATTCATAGATACGTAACCAAAACAAAAACATAAAATTTGCCAAAAAATTATAATGGTAATACGCTTACTTTAATGAAGCCTTACATATGATTTGTAGCAAATTATAAAAAAATTGGGAAGCATGTTAACACCATCGTAGTGGCCTGCTTAGAGATTTAGATCTTGCCCCCTGAGTTGCCTTCTGCATGACCAAAACTCTAAGCCTCACTCAATAGATAAAAACCGAGGTTTTTAAAAAAATAATGGGAGATCGGTGGGCAAGTGCCGGCTTTGTAGTTGAAAGTAAAAATATCTAATAGCTAGATACATCAAATAATGTTTGGAAACTCATTTAGAGCATAGAAGCTTGGTGCATGTAAGGACTGAGGTTCTATTTTATTTTCACTAATTCTTTTAAAAACATATTTTCAATAACTTTGAATATAATTTAGGATAATATATTTGCAAAAACTTTGAAAACATAAGAACAATTCTTAAAACATTTAGGAATAATTTTAAGGCTGAAAACAAATTTAAATCATAGCTACTAAAAAAGGGGTTATGGAATCCTACCTCGATATCCAATACCCTTAGTTCCAACACAGAATCCAACGTAAGCTCTGTTAATGTTTTCAAACCTTAAAACATACTTTTAAATCAGAATAAAAAATAAAACTTTTACAAATATCAACATGCTAATTTAATCATTAATGTACCATTTTAGTATTTTTAGAGACAATAATGCACAATAAAAACATCATGCAATCATGTTGAAAATATTTTCTTTTAAATCACAATTTTGTTCTAAAGGGGTTTAAAAATTAATTTTTAGAATTAGGGCTTTTAAAAAAAAAATCACAAAACAAAGAAACACCACGGGCAAAACTACCTATTTTGGATAGCTTCAATTAGCCTGCCACCTACATGGTACCAGTCGACTAACCTTTGGACAAAATCTGGAAAATTTTTAGATTCTATTTTGAGCCTTTCGAGCTTCAAGGTTGGAATCTGTCCTTCTTCAACTATCCTCAAACCATAGAAATTTCACAAAAACATAGAAAAACAATTTGAAACACCTTAAAACCATTTTCTCTAAATTTTGTAACATCAAAATACAAATTTCACATCTCCAACAAAGACTTTGAGAATAAACTTTAAACACATTCTAATCAGAACTTTAAAGCATAAATTCAACGAAATTTTCAACATGCATTACCCAACACCCTAAATTTAACATACCTAGATTTTAAGATGGAAACAAAAGCATAACTAGTCATCAAAATTCGGATTGAAGAGGGAGATAAGTAAAAAAAAAAAAATAGATTTATAATCAAAGGCCTTACCTCAAACCCTTGGAGGTTAAAGACGAAACTTGATCCCTTTAAACTTTTGTGTTGATGATAGCTTAAAAGGAGGGGATTGTTTCTTTGGCTTCTTAGGGTATTTTAGGGTCTGGGAAGTTAGAGTGCAAGAGATAGATAGAGAGAGAAAGGGCACATGAAAAGAGAGGAAGAGAGAGAAAGGGGGATAGATAAGAATGGGAGAAAGGGAAAGCAAAAAAAAAAAAATATGTTATATAAAGTAGGTAAAGGGGCTTTAAACATGAAAAGTAAAATGGAAATGGACAATTGCATTTTTTGTAATTAGAGAATAGAGCTTGTGGCAAAAGCGTAATTCTAATAAAACTAATTTAAAACTTTTACTTTTAAAAATTTCCAAAATTTTTAAATACTTTAAAAATTAAAAAATAATGCTATTCAATTTAAAATAATGCTAATAACAATTTATCAAAATTTTAAAGTTAACATAATTAACACCGTTTAAAATTAATGGACGTGACAATGCTACCCTCTTAAAAGAAATTTCGTCTTTGAAATTTTAAATCCAATGTATGGATAAAAAAAAATCATAGATCCATTACACTTCTGCCATGTGACATTAAAAAAAAAAGATTCTTTTTTTTATTGTATACATAAACATATTTGTAATGACATTTGTCCAGACAGTAAAACCCATAAAATCAAAATATCACAGTTAAAACACACAGGTTTAGTTCCCAAGAGATCTGATTCCCATGCTCTGATATCAAGCTATAACAACCCACAAACGGGGCCACAATAGATTAAAAGTTAAGTAAAATTAAGAAGAAAATTAAATAAAAAATAAGATAAAACTAAATGACAGAATCCGTCAAAACTACACCAGCTCGTAAATAATAGAATTAATAAAATAACTACCTACGCATGACTTTAAAGTCCATGAATAATAATTAAAGTCCAAGTACAAACACCAAAAACAACATCGACATCAGGACAAATGGAACAGAATAGTTTAGTACAACAGATAGAGGTTAAAATACTAAACCTTACTAAATCACAATTTACAACTCGAAGCATAGTCTCGAACATGTCTAGTTCCACAAAACCTAGGGGAAATATTTTAAGATAGAAAACAACCAGCGAAAGGCTCCATAGGATTTTATTTCAAAACACAGCATCAAGGGACTTGTCGAAACAGTTAAACAAAAAAGTCCTAATTTGTACATATGCAAACAAAACAGATGTTGGAAAAATAGTATGCAACAGAATTTTAAAATTTTTATATCAGAGTATTTTTTAAAACATAAGTTTGACATGCTATATGTAAAAATTTACTAGATCTTACTAACCTTTTGTGTGTTGAAAAGCTTCTGTAACCAATAAAGAGAAGTAACGTTCCAGAAGGACCTCAACCAACTGGTCTTCTTTGCTATTCTCTATCCACGATCGAAGTGAGTATAGGCTCACGTCGTTTAGCTTTTCCACCAGTTGATTCTCCTTCTAACTAGTGGAGAGATACCCAAAGCTATAATTCATGATTTGTGACTCATAGCCTTCCGAGGAGTTGCAGAGTCTCACTGACATAGTCTCACTCTAGATTTCTCAACTGATCAAAACAATAAAGAGACTCACTCCCCTTTATATAGAGGATGGGTCCAAGAGTTAGTCTTTATCAGATAAAGCCTCAAAAATTTGAATCAGAATCCAATCAGAAACAATATCTGATAAAATTTGCATGAAAATACGTGATCCTTTTATCGTCGATCGACAGGCCAAACTGACAGATCGGCCTGTCGAACGTCCTCAATCAGCTCGATAGGCCAAACTTTTATCCGATAAATGGTCCCTACGAATCTTTATTTTTCACCCGAGATTCTTGAGATAGAGCTTAAGTTTTAATTCAAATAACCCAATAGAGAAGTTATCTAATTAAAACAGTCATATCTAGATAATCTATAGGAAAATAAATATTCCTAATAATTCAACAAGTTTATCTTGAATTAATTCAAAATTAATCCTACCAATAAACAGACATGAATTACCTGATCCTGATAATTCAACAAGCTTATCTTGAATTAATTTTATCACAAAAATTAATTTAACCGATAAACAAACATGAATTATTTGATTTACCAAATTTTAGCCAATCTGATAAATCTAACATAAGTCACCACTAATTGGAAAAACACGCCCTATCGTTACAAGATTTTTTGTGAACTAGCAAAGGAGACCAAATGGACCTATATAGTTCAAGCTCCCGATAATTATGAAACCCAATATCCTAGATATACATTTCATAATTATCAACTCCAATGCTACTTCACTAAAAGCTTGGAGCTGCACTCTCGAACTATATAGAATTACGAAGCCCGTATAGCTAAGTCTCCATAGCATATCATTGTGTATCATATCTCCATAGGATTATCCATAATTAGCTTAAGGACAAGTTCTATCTTACCTTCTTGATTACTTTTATCTTACGTTTCATTATCTCACCATCAAAAAACTCACCATCCAAAGACGGTGTATCATTCAGTTACACCTATGTATCCAAACAGTTAAGCGCTCTAATTTTTCAATTAAAGGATAACGCATATAAGAGGATATCACTACTCCTAAAGAAGAGCTATGGATTCCATATCTATGAATAACAGGTCTACACTATCAAAAGTCATGCCTCTAACGTACCGACATACGTACCACTATAAATGTGGATGTCACCCTTTGGTACATCAAAAGACATAAGTCAAGACAACAGGCCCACTATTTATCTCAGGATTAAGATACAATAAAAATGATTATCTAAAGTGAATCGATTTGTCAAGACAGAATTATTAATCCAAATCAATTCACTTTATGTCTTAATCCAATAGGTCGTTACCTATGACAATGCGCCAATGTTTCTATTCACAGAGTCCACCTCCAATAGTCAAGACAAACCATCTCTTGTTAGGGATATAGACAACATAACAATCTTTGTATGAATAAAGTACCCAACTTTATTTCCTCGATTGCGGATCTTATGATTTAGACCGTCACCTTAAGAATCGTGTCTTCCATATAATCTATCCATCATATGCCCAATTCTTAAAGGTTTAGACTGACAATCTCAAAATATTGTTTGCTTAACATACATTCAATAAATACGAACATAAAGAGGATAAAATTTGGTATATAAATAATAAATAAATTCTTTACTAATAAAAATGTCTCTAAAACCATATTACATTTTACTCCTTAGGGCATTCTCATCTAACAATCTCCCACTTGCACTAAGTGAGTAACTATGACAAATCTCACAACTCCATAGCTTCCACATGCCTCTAGAAGACTCTACCGGTAAGTGTCTTCATGAATGGATCAGCTAAATTGTCCTTTGATGCGATTTTTCACAACGTGACATGCCTGCCCTCGACGAAGTCCTTTATCACATGATACTTTCGATCAATATGCTTACTCTTTTTGTAAAATATTTACTCCTTAGCATGAGCTACAGCCGCACTATTATCACAGTACAGTGATACCACTTTATCCATACCAGGAACTACCTCAAGATCCCCAAGGAATTTACGGAGCCACATTGCTTCTTTTGAAGCATCACTAGTTGCCACTACTCGGCCTCCATCGTTGAATCCAAAGCGCAATCTTGCTTCACACTTCTCCAACTGATGGCACTGCCATCCAAAGTAAACACAAAACCCGAAGTCGATCTCCTAAAATCTAGACAAGATTGAAAATCCCAGTTAGTATATCCTAAAGGAGTTAAGTCTTCACCCGAATATACAAGCATATACCCTCGAGTCCTTCTCAGGTACTTAAAAATATGCTTTATCACAACCTAGTGGTTTGATCCTAGATCTGCCTAAAATCGACTTACAATCCCGACTGCATAACAAATATCCGGTCGTGTGTAAAGTATAGCATACATGAAACTACCGACTGTCAAAGCATAAGGCACCTTATTCATGTATTATCTTTCTTCCTCAGACTTTGGAGAGTCTTTCTTAGAAAGAGTAACTCCAGATTTAGATGGTTGCCCACCTTTCTTGGAATCCTACATTGCAAACCTCTTGAGAATTTTATCTATGTAGCTGGCTTGTGACAAAGCTATCCTTTTGTCCTTCCTATCCCAAAAAATCTGAATACTAAGAACAAAATTAGCTTTTAATCAATTCCTTTATATCAAACTGATGGTTAATCATAATTTGACCTATGACAATGCCCCAACGTCATTGTCAATTAGCAAAATGTCATCTACATAGAGCAGTAGAAAAACTACCTTCCCATCCTTAATGTGTTTGCATACACATGGTTCATCCACATTTTGTGAGAACCCATAAGTCTTGATCTCTTGATCAAATCTTGTTTTCCAAGAATGGGAAGCCTGCTTAAGTCCATAAATTGACTTAAGCAGCTTACAAATCTTACCCTTTTGACCCTTAGCCTTGAACCTATCTGGTTGTTCCATATAAATGGACTCATCAAGATGGCCAGTTAGAAAAGTCGTCTTGACATCCATATGCCAAATCTCATAATCGAGAGCAACAGCTATGGACAAGAGAATCCGAATGGACTTAAGCATGGTTATAGGCGGCGAAAAGGTTTCCTTGTAATCGATTCCTTCCTTTTGCATGTAACCCTTAATTACCAATCTAGCATTAAAGGTTTCGAACTTTCCATCCACTCCTCTTTTCCTCTTGTAGATCCACTTACACCCTATGGGTTTTACCCCTTTGGGACGATCCACAAGCTCCCAAACCTAATTAGTCTCTATATACTTCATCTCTGTGTTCATGGCCTCTGTCCAGAGTTTTGAATCAACATCCTCCATATCCTCTACGTAAGTATAAGGATCCCCATCATATTCATCCAGTTTAGCCAAAAGGCCTCACCATTGAACATATACCTCTTGGGTTGACACCCGATCTGCCCACTATGCCAAAGCCCCTTAGATTATTGTTCAGGTTTGTTTAGTTTTTCTTGTTAGACATGTATGCCCTAATGGAGTAAAAATGTAATGAGTTTTTGGAGACATTTTTATCAATAAAGAATTTATTATTTATATACCAAATATTGTCCTCTTTACGTTCATATTTGTTGAATGTATCATAAGCAAAAAATAGTCTGAGACTGTCGGTCTAAACCTTTAAGAATTGGGCATATGATGGACAGATTATGCAGAAGACACGATTCTTAAGGTGATGGTCTAAATCATAAAATCCGCAATCGAGGGAATAAAGTTGGGCGCTTTATTCATGTAAAGATTGTTATGTTGTCTATATCCTTATTGGGAGATGGTTTGTCTTGACTATAGGAGGTGGACTCCATGAATAGAAACATTGGCACATTGTCATAGGTGACGATGTGTTGGATCGGGACATAAAACAAATTGATTTGGATTAATAATTTTGTCTTGACAAATCGATTCACTTTAGACAATCATTTGTATTGTATCTTAATCCTGAGATGACTAGTGGGCCCGTTGTCTTGACTTATGTCTTTTGATGTGCCAAAGGGTGACACCCACATCTTAATAGTGGTATGCATGCCGATACGTTGGAGGCATGACTCTTGATGACGTAGACCTGTTATTCATAGATATGAAATCCATAGCTCCTCTTTAGGAGTAGTGATATCCTCTTATATGCGTTATCCTATAATTGAAAAACTGGAGCGCTCAACCATTTGGATACATAGGTGTAACCGAATGGTATACTGTCTTTGGATGGTAAGTTTTCCAATGGTGAGATAATGGAACGTAAGATAAAAATAATCGGGAAGGTAAGACAGAACTTGTCCTTAAGCCAATTATGGATAATCATATGGGGATACG
>CAMOHE010028334.1:0-61839 GCA_946598075.1 Artocarpus hirsutus | reverse complement strand
AACATATTTAGCTATATTTTATATTTATAATTATTATAATAGTATTTATATAATTTAATATTGATATTACTATGAATATTAATATTAATATTATACTATTCATATTGATGTTATATTATTATGTTTTTATTAATGCTGTTATAATTGTTCTTATTATTAAATTATAATTTTATATTGATATAATATTTATATCTATATCATATATTAATATTAATTTATAATAATAGTACGACATTATTTTATTTTATTATTATAGTATTTATAAATATTATATTCTAATATTAACTAATAATAATATATATTATATTTAGATATTGTGTATGCAATATATTATATATTATTAATATTGTTAATGTTATATTAACATTATTATCAAATTATTATTTTATATTGATATAATTTTTATATTTATATATTGCATAGAAATATTAATTTATAAAAATATAATAATAATAATAATTTAATAATAATATAATTATTATCATCATCATCATGAAAAAAAAAAGGTGAGATTTCTATAGTTTTGAAATTCTTAGGAATATGAATATCATCTGTTTGTTGAGCTTCAGATTACCTCAAAATAAGGTAATCTGAATCCCATGGGAATGAGTTTCCTAGAAATCCAAAACTCAAATTACTGCATACCAAACATAGGAATCTGTAAGATTCTCATTCACACCTCAGGATTACTGTATACCAAATACCCCCTTAAAGGCTTTGTATTGATGTCTGTTAGGAAAGAGGCCCACCATTACAAAACAATTGAACTTTTATTGGGCGTCTAGCAAACATGATCGTAATTAATTTTTTAGTTTAAAATACTGTAATATGTAAAAATTTTATATTATAATAATTTTTTATTTTTTATTGTAACATATGAGAGCTTTGCATTATTTAGTAACTAAAAAGTCAGTTCTAACCATGTTTACCAAACACTAATCACAATAATTTTTAGAAAAATTTTTAGTCACAACAAAATGTTGTGACTAATGTGCAATTAGTCACAAACTTTAGTTTGATTTTTGTTGTGACGAGCTTTTAGCCACGGGGTTTTTTGTCACAAAATGTTTCCGTGATTAAAAACCCCATGGCTAAAAGTTTTAGTTACAAAAAAATTGAACTAAAGTTTGTAACTAAATACACATTAAGTTGTAACTAAAAGTTTTGCTAAAAATTATTGTGACTAAAAGTTTAGTTTTTTATAGTACACCCTCAGTATGTTCATAGTTAGATACAAGGCCTCCAGGTTGTGTTGGGGTTTTTGAATATTTAGAGAGAAAACGGATGTTTGAATTTTTAGGAATAAAAATAGGTTTGAGGCATATAAAAATAGTTAAAGGTTTTATTTATCCTCATTTTTCAAAGTTTGTTAACAAATTTTTTGGGCAATTATCCCTAAGATACAATAAATTCTTGACCACAATATAATATTGTGTTTTAGAACAAATAAATAAAATTTGTAAATTTTTTGGGGTTTATAAAATGACAGAGGCATCATTTTATGAATAAACATAACTGGTTCAATCCATACAATTCCCTTTATATAAAAGTACCTTTGTTTTTGTGAAGACATCTATTCATGCATCAATGCAAACTATTATAACAGATATGTCCATTGCTAATAGGTGTTCAAGTTTATATGCAAACATGTAATAAACAAATATACCGATTTAAAACAATTTAAAAGACACAATTCAGATGAGTGCCGTGGTGCCAGCTTTTGGGCGCTGTAGCTTTGATCAGAGGAAGAATACTAGGCACTGCGGCATCAGAGCATGTCGGCCTAGCCCCGAGGCACTCTAAGCCAAGTGCTGAGGTGTTGGGCTCATTGCCCTGTTTTTGCTGTTTCAATTGTTTAGTATTGTGACCTTTGTTTCAAGTGTCGTGACCTTTGTTTCAAGTGTCGCGACGCTACTCGTTGAATCTAATACACTTAAAATGTGTATTTTCACAATATTTAATGTGTCTAATGATCTTATAACATATTTAATTCAAATTGAACTAATAGTTTAAGCCCAAAACATCGCAGTAATTCAACTTTTATGAGAGAACAACGCAACCGAATTCTTTTGAACCAAAACCTTTTGATTCTAACCAATTTCTTTTTGCTTTTTTACCCCTCACTCGTGAAACTATATCTAATTTACAGTAAAAACATACATATTTAAGTGATGTCAAATGCAAAACCAATTTCACAAAATGATATCAATTAGTCAAGTTAATTGTATGGAGTAATTAATTATGATGTTACCGATTGAGCATTTGGAGTAGTCTTTAGCAAAAGAAAAAATAATAATAAGTAGAAATTAGTTTTGAGACAAATGAATATCTTTATCTTTAAGATCCCTTTCAAAAACATCTTACCTAGGTTGGAAATGAGAATCTTGTCTTAGTTTTCGTCTCAACTACTTAGGTCTAAACGTAGACTCTGTCCTATATTAGTAATTACTAGATATGCTATTCTTTAATTACCCTATAAATGTACCATAGTCTATTAATTAATTTTTTAAGCCGACATTATATTTCAAGGGGTATAGATGGTTTGTACCAATTCAAAGAAGTTTAACCAAATGGGCTACAGACAATAATGGATTCAGATCACGTGTTTAATTTTAGATATTTTAGTATCTAAAATACTGTCCAACCAATAATATGTTGCCATCTCATTAAATAGATCTCCAAAAAGTCAATCAAAAAACATATTAAAATTTTAAATGATGTGCAATCATATGATTTTAATTACTCATTATCTTAGACACCAAAACTGGACAGGTGATCTAACTTCACGCGGTAACAATGTCATTCCCATAAACTGACCAACCCATGGATCTCTCTTATCGGCCTTGTCTCTTCTCCCACTCATTTATAACCATCTATTACTTCTCTTTCGTTCCTAATAAATTACCCTTCTTTTAAGGATATTCCAATCCATGCATTGTCCCTATATACACGTACGAAAAACTCTCTGCATACTTTTTCTTTTCTGGGTTCTTCTTGTCATAGATTATCTTGATCCCGAATATAATTTCTGATAAACTTCCATTTTAAAATTCTAGGGTTGAGAGTGAAACAAGAATAATTATGGGTCGTGTTAAATTGGAGATAAAGAGAATAGAGAACAACACAAATCGACAAGTAACGTTTTCAAAGCGTGTAAATGGACTCATTAAGAAGGCGTATGAACTTTCAAACCTTTGTGATATTGATATTGCTCTTATTACGTTCTCTCCTTCCGGTTGTCTTAGCCACTTTTCTGGCGGAAGAAGGTAAGTACTATACTAAAATATGTTCGATCCTTGTTAATTTCTCTTAATTTTGTTCTAATTAAAAGGCATCCGATCGAATTCTCAGGTCCCTTGTTTAATTAATTGATTAGCTGAATTAACAGTTCATTTTTTTTCCTATCTAATTGAATGTGTGGTGAATCAATTTTGTCCGAATGACCATTACTTAATGCAATTATATATTTTTTTAGATTTAAATACATATCCAAACTTACAAGTGAAATTGTAATCACATTTATGCATCCATTATCAATCTAACGAGACTGAACTAACTAATCAGTTTTTTTTTTTTTTAAAATAACCGTCTGATGAAATATGCAAATTTTCAACTAATTTGATAATTAAGGACTTGATTAATAGATGAATAAATGCTAATAATCAAATTAAATTTTAATTGGTGATGGAGAGCCATAATAATTAGTTTGTCTCTTCCTTCTTCCTATCAAAAAGGTTCTGCTATCATGCTAAAAATAAGGATCAATTATTCACATGTTTATGACTTCTTTTTTTTTTAATATCTACTTCTGTCCTTCACATCTCTGTAAGCTTCTAAATAATCACGTTTACATCACTACAAAATTCTATTGTATATCTTTAATTAATTGCTACTTTTGTAGCTCAATTATTATTGATATATTTTGTTAAAATCTATGGACATATTTTCTTATCTTCGGACTAGAATTTATGATCAATCCACACATATAACTCTAAATTAGTTCCCTATCTTTAAAAATCAGGATCGAGGATGTATTTACTCATTTCATTAATCTCCCCGACCAAGAAAGAGAACAGTACGTTATCTCATTATAGTTCATATCGATTTTTTAATTAGCTTTCTAAGCATGGTTATTAGTACACTAATTACTCTATTTTGTTGCAGTGCTTCAATTTTCCCTGATCACCGTAAACATTTGTATGCTCTTGTATTCCTATTATTTTTCATAATTTCTTCCTTTAATTTCTCTCAGATCTTATTGCACTCTTAATTAGTCCAAAATCTGTTTGTCCTTTTTTTTTGGGGAGCAGTGACATGCAAAACAAAGAGGTTAGCCTTATGGCACGTACCTAAATCTTCGCAGCTTTTTTTTTTTTTTTTTTTTTTTTAAGAAAGCAATTGAAACACTGATAGCATGTGTTTTACGTGTAGTATTTGCTTCGGACATTACAGCAGCTCAGGAGTGAAAACGATATTGCTCTTCAGCTTGCCAAGTTTGTGTTTGTCTTTCCTTTGCATTTGCATTTCATATTTTTATTTTATTGATAATTACACAAAATAATTGTAATTAGCACTACTAATGTTTGTTCTATTCTCCTAATGTTTTCAATTACTTTGTGAAAAAAAAAGTTCGGCGGCTGTGAATCCAGAAATTGAGGTAATTAGTTAAGGTGATTTATTTTGTTCTAGAGCTTGTTCCATCATGTCTTAGTGTTTTTTTTTTCTTTTCATATGTTTTTTTAGTGAATAATGTTTTTAGTATGTTAAAAAAATTGTCATTTTAGGAACTCCAACAGGAAATCTGTGGGCGACAGCAACAACTTCAAATGGCAGAGAAACAGATAAGGTCCTATAAAATGATTGAAACCAAAAGTACATATTGTATTTTTGAAAAGTCGGCAAAATAGAGACCAAAAAGAAAAAAAAAAGGAAAGATATGCTTTTTTTTTTCCCTTTCTTATTTTGCTATATTTTAATGATTTCTTGTTTTTGAAAAATAGGATGTATTGACCTGACCCATTAAAAATCACATCTATGGAGATGGATTCCTGTGAGAAAAATCTTGTTGATGCTTTGACAAGCGTCATGCAAAGAAAGGTTTATTATATAAAACTTGCAGTAGCCGAAAGTTTTTGTTAATGGGGCATTATGTAAAAAAATACCAATAAATTTTTAGCATATAGATATAGTTATATCTTTTAATTAAGTGGAAGGCACAAATCATAATAATGATGTATTTCAATTTTTCAATGGAGACACAACTATAATTTTTTAGATAAAACAATGCTACAGCTAAATTTTTAAAAAAATTTATAGCCAAAAAATCAGTACTTTAAAAATTAAGTAGGAGCAACTATAAGTGTCTCTGATACTGAAACCCTCTATTTTTCTTTTTAATGATTTTCTGTTCTTTTTCTTTTTTCTTTTTTTTATTTAACTGATTAATTATGATTTTTGGATTTTATGTTGCAGGAATACTTGTTGAGTAACCAAACATCTTCTTATGAACCATTCGGAGTACGGGTAATTCAAATGTTTGAAAACCAGTTAAAAAATGTAGGTTTTTTGCCCTTTCAAATTGTGAAATCAGGATAAAATGTGGATTTTACTGTTTCATGGATTGGGTGACCAGCAAGTGTTCCAAGGCCCTTACGAGGCTGCAATGGCAATTTGGATACCCAACAACAATGCCTAAATATTTGATGCGTCTGCTTCTTTGGATCCCCTTAGGTAGGTACTTATTTGCCTTTACTTTTGTAAATCAATATATTAGCTAGCTAAAATGCTTTTCATTTACTTTACCATTTAGCTTCTATTTAAAACTTAAGTGGAAATTGATGTTTTAAATTTAAGAACTATAATATGTGAGAGATTTATGTTGTAGCAACTTTTTACTTTTTACTCTTTACTGTAACTGTGAAAGCTTTACATTGTTGACAGTTATATTTGATGGGTTGAAATTGAAGTTTCAAACACTCTCATTAGATTTGGTGTTAATATTTTTGATTTGATTTAGACAATTGGGATCTACGGTCTATGATCCACTTAGGAACAAGCTCAAATGTGGATCCAAACGGCTTGGGAGAAGAGTGTCCTGTCGCAAATGCAGGTGATGCAGACCTACACGCTTGGCCTCAGCCATATCCTGTTGCACTCTGAAATTCAGGTTATCCTCCAGCCTAAAATTAATATTTAGATATCTTTATAGAAAATATTCTGCATCACTTTTTTTTTTAGGGAAAAAAAAAACCCTCCAGTAGCCACATTTATTTAAGCGTGGGGCACACCAATTTTCAATGTTTTATTTTTGTTTCCAAAATTTCTCTATAATTTCAATATAGCAAGAAAAATGATTATTCTGGCCTCACCAAGCATAAAAACTCATAGCCATGTCCTTATTGAACAAAAATGATATCATATTTATCTTCTCGTGCTTATGCTGAGAAATTTTTTAAAAAATTCATTAACTTAAGTGTGGGCTCACCGATTTAAATTCATTTCTGTGTGCAATATTTCGCTATAATTTAAATTGTGCTCCAATGGTAGCATGAAAAAAATTAAAGTTATAGCTTCCTTATTTAACAAAAATAACATCACGTTTCATCTTATTGACCTCCAGTAAGAAAAATATTTTGGCTCTGCCACTAGCTTAATTTTTTTTAGATTAATTACAAAAATTCCCTTTTAACTATAGCCCTTATAACACTATGTTCCTGGAATTTTAAAACATAACATGCATTCCTCTTAAACTATGAAATATTAATAAAAAAACTCGTTTTGTTAAAACTTTAATGCAAACTTAGTTCATATTAAGATTTAGTACATAATATAGGAGTGTTTTGATAACACTATCATGATTAAAGCTAATTTAAATTTAAAAATTTGATATAATTTAAAATTATAATCGCTAAAAATACAAACCGAAAAACCTTAACAATTTTTTAAAACAAATAATCTATTCTTTTACTTTCATGTAACTGCACCAGGGTAATCGAACAGTTTAATATTCACTAAACTGCTTAACAATCCCATTATTTGTATAATATTGTGTCATTCATGCATATAATCATAATTCAAGAAGGTTTCTTGTTAACATTTGATAGATCGAGGAGAACAAATTTTATGTTCTAAAGTTTAGGAGGGAACAAGTGTTATGTTTTGGAATTCGGGGGTGTAATGTTACAAGAACTATAGTTAAGGGGGATTTTTTGAATTAATCTTTCTTTTTTAATTTGTGGTTTACAAATTCTGTAGGGCGATCAGCATGGATTGGGGACATCCAACATGGTGGAGATGATACAACGCCAGCACATGGAGATCCCAATTAGAAGCACAAACGTAGGAACAGACAATTGTGATGAAGCTCTAAATTTTGGGAACAAAGTTTCAAATTGAGGCTGGAATATATTGCCCAACCTCCAGCTCAATTCTGCTCTTCTAATTACATATTTTCCATTTAACTTGACCACACTTTAGCTTAACCATTAGAAAGTTACTAGAATTCAAAAAGAGAAAAAAAAAAACAAAAGCAAAAAACAAAAAACAAAAAACAAAAAACAAGAAAACAAAGTTACTGGAAGCAGATGTTACGTATGTATGTATGTTAATACATGGAATATAGCATTATTGATCCACGAAATTTATGGCTGGATTGGAATATATGCATGATCCATTTTGAAGTCTTCACAAATTCTAACTTGGAAACTGCAATCAATCTAAACTGGAAAATCTAAATCTAATCTAGACTGGCAATTGGGAGAGAGATAAGCATTATCTTAGGCTAACGGAACCCATTTGCTATTTCAGTACGAGTAGTAGTCTGCTGTATAATTAGGAGTATCCTGAACGATATTGCTGATGGCTGATAGTAATATCAATAACTCATGTTATTATTGATAGGGCTAGTTTGGCATTGCTGTGTTGTATTGTAGCCTTTGCTTGTTGTGCTGTGGATTAAAAGTAGGTAGGCGTTTGGTATTTTTTTTTTCAAAGCTACTGTAAGAACCAAAAGCAAAATTACAGATGTTTGGTAAACTATGCATAAAATTACGGTAGAGATGTATAATGACGAAAATAGACATATTTTACTAAGCATATTTGTAATTTTAGTTTTTAATTACTTTAATCTGCTTTTTGTAAACAAGATAAATTATATGTCTATGTAAATAATAAATAACGTAAAAACTAAAAGTAATTTTTTTATCTAATAGTAATGCGTTTTGTTTTCGACAAAACATGTTATTTGATTTCTTTTAATTTGTTAAATAAAAAATAGGTAGATTAGGAATTATTTATTATTATTAAGATTAGTTTAGTAATTTTAAATTATTAAAGCAAAAATTGCTGTAAAAAAGCAACCTCTAGCATGCTTCTCAACTTTTTTTTTCCTATTGCACAACAATATTGACAAGCAACTTTTCAGAAGCAAGGTTTATCAAACACGTACCCTACATTGTCGTAGGAGGTTACATAAGCTAAAAATAGCCTTTAAAAGCAATGCCAAATGGGCCCACAGTCTACCACGTTATAGCAAGTATCCTATTTTGAAAACCAAGGATCCCGCCAAAACGTAAACACATATACACACAAACCACCCTTCCCCAACGATGGTGCAATGTCACCCCTCTTCTGTCGATAGCCCTCCCCCAATAACAACACCGCCACAAACCACTTCCCCTCCGATGTTGGCGCGATCTCACACCTCCTTAGATGACAACAAGAAGTCCCCCATCCCCATGGCTTGGTGAAGATAGAGATTTGAACTTGACCGTGCCAAAAAAATAAAACAAACAAACGAGAGATATCGTTTAGGTGGCAATCAAGTGTGAGACTTTCTTTTTTCACTTCACCTCTGGTGGCTTCCCTTGCATTTGATTTCAACTTTTTAGGCTTTATTGTGACTTATCGATCACAAATTTAGGAGTACTCTACAAGTTTTCCTCGTCTTCATTTTTTTTTTTTTTTTAAATTTTAGGGTGTAGAATTTAAACACTACACTTCAAGATAGAATTAAATGTGAAATTACCTTCAACTATATACTTCAGTACTTGCAAGTTGCAACCGCAACATTTGGACTCCGCTTGCTTAAATCGGTTTTATAAAATAACATGATAATAGTACTTAAACACCTTTACCATTTATTCCTTACAAATACGCACACAACCGATAATTAACTAAAACAAATGGGACACATAAATGTAATAAGAAAATGAGGAAACCACCTATATTATTACAATACAAAGTCGTACACTCCGGCAACCAACAACAAAAAGAGGACACTATGATATTGCTTTTATAACAAACAAAACAAATAGTATAAGAAATATAGAGATTACAATATGATAAAATGAGGACACTTGCTACCACCATCATCGAACCATCTCCCACCAACAACAAAAGCAGCAGCCAATTATCCGATAACGACATCATCCTTTTTAGAATCCTGTAGCCCAAAACCACAGATCTGTCACACCAGTGCCCCGCCTCCACCGGCTCCACAGATCCGTCGAATTAGGTTTGGCTGATTACTAAATACAATATCTTTTGAACAAGGATTTCCCTAAAATAATATGTTGACTATAAATTTGGCGTGTCTTGATGTACATGACTAATTATCACACGCCCACACGCACAAGAAAAATCGCATTTTCCAAGTCAAATTGGCTTTAATATGTTTACAAAAAAGTAGCAACTAGTTGATCTGACTAGCTAGGCAAATCCAGGGTGTGTGCCTGTGTAGGGCTGGCTGTTAAAAAAATGTACAAATGCCCATTTAAATCAACTAAATTGATTCAATCAAATTGACAAAGTACATATACCAGATCAATTGCGAACCCAACTGGTTGGAAATTTCTTAAATCCGCACTTCTGTGGACCAGTTGCGGATTTAGCGGGAAAATTAGTAACCAATCCAAACCAATCTCTACTTTTAAAAATTCATTATTATTATTATTATTATTATTATTATTATTATTTACACTTTAAAATAGACTAATGACAAGCTTGAGACTCTCTTGGCCACATCAGTGAAAGAAAAAAATAAAATAAAAAAACTAACAGCAGCCAAGTCATACACTCTCTCTACGCTAATGTTGAACTATGTGTTTGGTTTTTTTTTTTTTTTTTATTGCTGAATTATGAATGAGATTTGAGTTTTAGTTTATATGAAATTATTGGGATTATATTTATGAGGCTAGTTAACTTATGATTCTATGAGGTCTAATTTATTGTTTGGATTTGGATGTCTTTTTCACGAAATAAACGGAAAATTGATCAGGGAAATCGACATAATAGTTTAATTTTATAAGACTAACTAACCGATTGAATCCCCTTTTATTTGGTTAATGTGCTAAATGTATATTGAATTGGAAATCTGCACATGTGCGAATCCAATTGATTTAAGATTAAAAGTGTGGATTGGATTGGATGAATGTCTCCTGCCTTTGCTGCAAACACGCCATTTTCTTCTCATTCTTATCATTCATTACATGAGCTATCTTCTAAAAGAACCTGATCTATATTTTCGTCTACTTGTAAGAGATTATACTATGTCTCAAATTTCTTGGAAGAAAAACATTGGAAAGCAGTGAAGCATATTCTCAAGTTTTTTTCGAGAACAAGAAACTATATACTTGCGTATTGAGGATCTAACCTTGTTCCTATTGGTTACATAGATTCAGATTTTCAATCCAATGAGGATTGGAGAAGGTTAACTTCTGGTTGTGTGTTCACCTTGAATGGTGGAGCCGTAATGTGGAAGACTGTTAAGCAAACATGTGTTGCTGACTCAACCACGGAAGGCGAATATGTTGCAGCTTTGGAAGATACAAAAGAGGCTACTTGGTTCTGTAATTTCTTGAGGGATTTAGAGGCTGTCCCTAACCTTGAGCAACCGATGACTTTATATTGTGATAACAATGGTGTGGTTACAAATGCAAGGGAACCAAGAAACCATTCAAAGGTTAAACACATTCATAGGAAGTATCATCTTGTGCGAGATTTAGTGGAGCGGAAAGAAGTTAGAGTCTACAAGATCGATTCGGAGAATAACCTGGTTGATTCTTTTATGAAAAGTTTTAAGGGTCACTTTAAAGGGATAGGAATTTGAGAGATATCACCTATGCTATAACGCAAGTGGGAGAATGTTAGAATTGGTGCTTATATAGCATAATGTAAATTCCACAAGGCCATTATAGATGTAAAGTATTTCATAATTGATAAAGTAAATTCCTTTTATTCTCTTATATGTATATCTTGTTGAATGTAGATATACACACAAATATCATAAGGTTCCAATACTTGCAAAAGTACATAATCATGTATATGAAGTGTTCATAATACAGATAATATGATTATGTGTACTTAGTTTAAACTTTGGTTTACAACCAGTAGATCAAGCTGGACACCTTTTTTTGCTTAAGATTGTAATGTTGTCTATTCTCAACTTAGTGGAATAATCTTATCCAGATTATAGTAATGTAATGAATATTGGATAGAGACATTAGTGTGTTTAAAATATATTAAATCTAGACCAAGATAGAATTTAAGTTCTTGTATAATTCTATAACTAGAAATTATAATTTTATTACTTTGATCATTTTATAGATCTTTCCTTAATCCGAAGGTGATTACTAGACTCACGTCTATATATTATGTTTTTTGATTGTCAATAAGTGAGATTTGTAACATCCAATATCTCAGTATATTGGAGAAAGTATTAGAGGCAGCCGGGAACACTACTCACAAATAAGGAATCCACAGTTCCTACTTAATAAGATGATAAGATATATTCTAATGACTATTAATTCGAGAACTTGGGTAAAGAGTACTAGCTATTTGATATGGGATATCAAATATTACCTAAATCCTTATTTATGATTTATTTTAAATAGGCCACCCAATAGAAAATTAACGAGACTCATGGACAAAGAAATAATTACAGAGGTTGTTTGGAAATCTATGAACCTAGCTCTAATTATGAATATTATTATGGAAAGTATAATCACATGGTAAATGATTATATTAGTGGACGACCTTGTTCATGACATTTTATGTAAGGTTTTATATAATTCTGAATATAATTTAAGAGTGCAGCCCCAATTTTTGATAGTCGTACAAATCGAAGTTAATAATTATTATTAATTTAATTATAATATAATTAAATTATAAATACTTATTAGAGCTTAAAATATATATGTCTATTGGGTCCCTTTTCTAACTTTATAATATTCTTTCAAACGGATTAATGGCAATTTTATTGGATTAATTTTGTGTATAGGGGCAAAATGATAATTTCACATAGCAGTCCTCTAGGACTGTGTGTGGCGCCACACATTGGAAATTTAGGAGTCTATGCGGTGCCACTCAATGATTTTAGAAGATAAGTATCTTATGTAATTTTGATGTAATTTATTTGTTAGCTTGTTACAGATAAATATCTTTTTCAAGAGTTGGAATATATTCTGTAGATAATTATTTGAATCATGAGATTATTTAAATAATTAAGAAAATCATAGAAGATATTTATTTTAAAAGTTAAAATAAATAATATCTTAGTATCAATTGAAATCAAATTTCATAAAAATACTAGATGAATATAGGATCACAGTGTTGAAGGTGGTTATAACATATGTCACACCGCCACTAAAGTTAGAAGATCACGCCTACCATCATTGTAGGTGGCATGATCTACAGAGAATCCTGGCAGGGTTCTACTTTAACCTCCTAGCCTTTGTGTACCTATAAATAGATCTTGGAGGTCCTATTTTCAATAGACTTTTTTCTAGCCCCTATCTAGTGTTCTTTGAACTCTCCTATTTAGAATTTGAAGAACCTCTACTGAGAAAGGTTAGAAGGAGATTATTCAAAAGATATCACTGGTGTTTATACACCAGTTGATCCAAAGAGAGGAAGGTTTTTGAACATTTGATCATCTAGTGCTATTGTCAAACTTACAAGTTTGAGTTATTGTTTAATTATTGTATATAGCATCATGAGAAGGATCCTCAAAGTTTAAGAAAAATTTTAAAACTCAATTCAATTGCATTTTTCTAATTTTTCGAGTGTCAACCCAACAGAAACTTACATGGGTATAGCACGGTGTTATCCAATTCCTCGTTCCCTTGATATGTGACTAAGTGTCTTACTTGGACAATATCCTGTCATGAGCTAACTTATTTATTACCAATCTACACGTCGATAATGAAATTTAAACATTAAACTTTTAAGCTTGTTATTAGTTGGTCAATTTGAAAGTCATATAGCCCAAGCATCACATAAGTTAAATTTCTTCATTTCATGTTGCCTTCCTAACGTCAACGAGCTATGGAAAAATTCCCACTAAGGGATGTTTTCCTAATTCGGACATTCCAGGGTCTGTTCAAGTCTCTTTAGTGGAAAATGATGATTTTTCTCGTGACGGGGCTTTAAAATTATTTTGAAATTGTTTTAATCAGAAACTCACATTTACCCTTTATTCAAAATGATACGAAAAATCTAAGGATTGATTTTCTTTTGCAAAAAATCTATTTCCTCAAAGTTTTATGGTTTTGGACCGTAATATGAAAAATCTAGACGATTTTGCCCCCAAGACCAAAAACAACCATTTTATAACTTTAAGCTCGGTTTGTTACAAGGATTTAAACTCTCTAAAATTCTCGGGTCAAATTCCTTTAATTTCAAAATGTTTTTCTTTTTAACACTTTTTTTAAAATTTTGTAATTAAAAACTCATAAAATTCATAACTCATAAAATAAATAGAATTTTCACAAAGTATTCATGATTCTTAACAGTTTTGACGAGTTCTACAACTTTGGTATTTTAGCTTTCCTCAAATTCTGACTATATAGTGGAATTTTTAGCCTTTTTCAAAATTCACCCATAAAACACAAACTTTTCAATATGATCCTATCTAAATTTGACAAAATTTTGTTCACAAAAGTTGTGTATCTTGATATTTTTGTTGAATCTTGTGTTTCGTTTAAAAAATGATTTGCCCTGTAAACTTTTTAAAACCTCTTTCCTTTGAAAACCATTAAAACTTTTTGCTTAGACAAAGTTTTCTAAACCTTTTTCTTTGAAAGACTTAAACCCTAGTTTTTAAACATGCACCATCACCATGATGCAAACATTGCATAACGTCATTATGCTACAAAGTTCATTTTACATGCCATAGTCTATTGTTGGTACAAATATACACAAATCTTTATGAAAAAACAACAAACTTCTAAAGTAAAGGTTAGGGTTTTACTAAAGATTTGTAAGCTTTTTGATCCACTATAAAAGGGCTTGAACTTAGTCAATCTTCTTTGACAAAAACCATGACAAAACCATCCATTACAACTCATACAAAAATTCAAGAAAAACACAAAGACTCATGAGAAAAATTTAGATTTTACCTCCTAAAAGTGATTAACCTTGATCTAAAACACTTGGACTTAAATTAAAGCTTGATTGGAGGTAGAAATTTTGAAAATTTTTTTGAGGAAATTGAAGAGCAAAAACTAGTTTTGGGAGGAAGAAAATGGATGTGTTTTTCATGAGACATGCAAAATGATGGAGGCATTTCTTTGTTCTTATCACTTAAATCCATATTAGCTAATTTGGCTTAGTTTTGGGTTTTGTGCAATTAAAATTTTTGTCCCCACCATACACAAGAGGTGGACAATTTTCCATCTTTCAATTGTAGTTAGTGGGTCCTACAACCTTTTTAAACTATTCAAGTCTACACTACACTATTTTTCCTTATTTATCAGGGCAAAATTATAGAGATAGTTCCTTAGATTGTCTAAATTTATATTGTCTTACTTCTTATGCCAAACAATCCAGTTTTTAACATAGTAGTGCATCTATCTGTGTTTACACAACTCACTGTATAATTACACTATACCATGTACTATTCATTTTAGAGTTTTTTTTTACATTGTATATCAACAACAGTTAGTCTGTAAACACTTAAGTCTTCGTCAATTTAACTACTGACATACATATAATTTTTACACTGTGTAGGACCATGACACAATTTTCTACTTTAATTAATACATTTATCCTTTATAAATTTATATCACAGAAATTATAAATAATGTAATATAAATTTCATCTTAAGAGTATTTTCACATATTTTTTGAGTATTTAAACTTGCAAAATTTGCATACTTAAAATTCTCTAAATTGCACAAAATCACATATATAATGTACATTAATATTTCTCATAAATATTTCATAATTTATCGTAATCATACAAAATACAATATATCGTAGAAAATTCATTATTTAAACCCGAATTAATTCTAAATTTAAACAAATGAATTTTCTCAGACATTATAACTCAGCACACTATGGCACCATAATATGCTAATTACAAATATTTGTGTCGTTTGACTTGTTCTGATTGGAGTGTTACTTAGTTATATATATGTCTCTATATAAACCTGAATGCCTTTAACCAATAGACAGATATGTTGTTATAGTTGCATTATTTCATGGAAGAATACTACGTGAAAGGTTTTATAAGTTAATATGGTTCCATAGATTCAAGAAAGGACACTCTTGTGCTTTATTAAATCTCCAAAAATTTGTAGGCTTCATATCTTGTTCTTAAACACCATATTATTGTTAGATATTATGTTCATGGTTTATTGTATCTTAAAGATTCTTTGCCGTTAAACCCATTAACAAACTTAGTAGTGTGTGCAAATAAAAACTTTAAGAAAAGTATTCTTATATGTCTTAAACTCATCCTTTGTTCTAGATTTTCTCACTGCTATTTTTTGTTTTACCTGCAAATTCTGCAACACAACTAGTACCTATAGAGCCCAAGTCACAGTGATGTAGGTCATATTTGGTAGACCCACTAATAGGAATAATTGCAGTCTCACTATGGACTAAGGAATCAATCCTTAGACAATAAGAGAGAGCCTTGATAGGTTTTCCTCTTAGAGCCATGCCACCACTAGCACCGTTGGTTACATAAGACATGACTTGCATCACCTTGGTTACCCATCTATTTTAAACCAGTTTTCATCTATTTCTTTTTTCTTTTAGAGGGGGAGGTTTGGGGTAACAACAGTTTTATGGGTCGATTTTAAGAATTGTTAAGACTACACTTAATTGGACAAAGCTCATCACTTTAACTAGGGTTACATCTTTCGCATCACCTTTGGTTGCACTTATATATGACCATTAGTCTATGCGATTATAACTTTCTATATTTAACAGAAATTATTAGTTGTTCATCTCACATCATGTCTTGTCTTACATAATCTCATTATATAAAATACACTCATTTAATAACTAATTACATTAACAGCACGGAGAAGACCGTTCCATTCTTAATGGAAAAGACTTGTACTAGTAATGCTCAATTAGAGATTTTATACTTTAATTAAATAATTAATTATAATGATTAATTATATATTATAGACCATCTTAAACATCATCCTTATATATTATCCTTTTGTATATGACACTTATATACAATATTTAAGGTTATATAGATAATCAAAAAATTTTATTAATATGTCTTTTATAAAGCATCACATCATATGCTTCAAAAGCATCTATTTTAACAATAAATTTGTGCACCGCTTTGAGAATTGTTAGGATTACATCAACATATATAAGCAAATGGTAATTTTTGTCTTTTTAGAGAAAATGACAATAGAACGACGCAAATATGGCATATCATTTACCTCCATATATGAAGAGGATTCTGTGTTGCCAAACGGAGCAAGTTTACTTTGTTTTATACGTCATTTTGTGCAAGACATTGGTTGTGATCGATCAATGTGTCGTCGTTTTTGATTAAATGTGAAAATTTATGAGTTTTTGGTGTTTTGGATTTCTTTTCTTATGTGCATTTTCATAATTGAACAGCCCCTAAAAAAAAAAAAAGAATCAAAGGAAATACGCGAAAAAGCCGAGAACAAAAAGAAAGAAAGAAAAAAATTCCAAAAAAATCTTAGTTTAAGGGAACTCAAATTTTTCTTTGGATCAATTTCATGTGCATTTTTGCCTATAAATACGCATGAATGATTAGACATTCTTGTATTCTCATCTCTAAAATTTTCCTCCTTCAATATAGTTCTGTTTTCTTCTTTCCTTTCAATTTAACAAGGCTCTTCGATATCTAAACCCCTTATAGTAGAGTACTATCTCTCTTGCTCCTCACTGAGGCCGTAGGCAAAACTGAAGGAAGCCATTGCTGCAGGCAAAGTATATCTCGATTTCACCGACTTTTTCTTTCATGGTTTTTAAGTTATTAATATGTTTGCTTTCCTATATTTTTTATTTCTTATATTTAGATTAGATTCTCTTGATTGCATACAAGCCAGAAATTACATATTTGTGTAGTACTTTCATTGAGCCCCTATTAAAAAAAATTATTACAAATATGTAAGGATTAATTTGTTAATTAATATGTTTATCTATGGGTTTTTCTAGCTCTCTCTCATTTCTTTTCTCCGTATGTTGAAGGATCTTGATTATTTATAGGTTTTTCTTTATCTGTTTGTTCCATGATTATGCTATGGGGTTATGACATGTACTTGGTTGAAAAAGGTAAAATCTAGAGAGTGGTTGTGCTCTCAACATGACCACATAATATGCTCACCACATATATGTCCCAAACTCATTATGTTGGCTCTTAAAAAGATGATGTTTTTTCTTTTTCATTTTCTTTATTTTTTTGTTCTAAAGAAGTCTTTTTATCAATATGAGAGCCGACACATAGAGCCAAGCCACCCCGAGAAAGAAAAAGGGTTTCCAACTAAGTCGTCACTGGTTTTAAGCAATTTTGCTACAGTGGTCGGCGGACAGCCCATAGTATATCGTAAATATATTTTTTCCCCATATTGGAAATGAAACTCAAAGTTGACCCGACTTTTCTCTTGCCTTGATTCGTACTAATTAGGAGCACTAGTGCGAGTTGGTTGATTAGTCAATTTTCGCTTGAAGTTCGATTATTATTATGGTTTTTTGTGGAGTTATGACATTGGAGAGATTTTCATCTTAGTTCAGTTTTCCGGTGAGGGCGTTGCTCATATTCACAGGTAGCGTACTAATATCATTGAATGCTATCCTGTGCGCTCTCTGTGTCTGAGGGCTTTCTATATGGAAAATCCAACCGTATCTGACGCATCTCACTAATATTTGTACTTTTGTGGTTGAGTCCACTCTTTTTGTTTTTTTTTTTTTGTTTTTTGTTTTTAACTTTTCTTCAGAGAATTTTATAATACAAAAAATAGCTTATCGGTAAGACCTAGTTCTGAACCGTTAGATTTTCATAATACTTTTTCTAATACTATATATATGATTTTAATATGACTTTGATGATTTAAAAGTCTATTATGATGGCAGAGTAATTTTCTTATACCCTATTATAAAATTCCCTTATTTTTCCATCTCAATTGTGACAAATTATTTAGTGGAACTACTAAAAAAATACAATCACATAAAAATTCTTTATATTCTAAAAAGAAGAAAATTATAAGAAAATGAAAAAAAAATATTTAGAGAATTTATGGTAATTAAGGTAAAAAAAAAACGCTACCATTATAGTATAATTTAGAATCGTTAGATTTTCAAGTTTCATTAAATTTAAATACTTTTGATTTAGATTTAGTGTAATTTCGATGTGATCTGACACTGCCTAATTGTGCAATACTAGTTTTTTCTTACCTGCCCTTAAAATTCTTTACATTTTATTTTTATGCTTTGTTTTGTTATAAATTCATATATAATTGAGGACTACGCAAGTGTTTATGTGCTAAATACAAGAGAGATTAACATTTTTTTATTTCTTAACATAATTATTTTTAAATATCATTGAATGTAAGTTTCAAGTTGAGGCCAACACGAGATCCACATATACTCTAAAATTTAAGGAATTTTCATTTTTGTTATTTTTAAAGCTTATTTTTTATAAATATCACATATGTTTAAGTATAGCGCAATTTAAATATGTAAATAATAGTATGGCATAATTTTTTTAAGCATGGCATGAACAAATATATTTTTAAAAAATATGGTCTAACATGTAATTTTCTCCCTAAGTTATTGGGAAAGAATTCACAATCATATTTGGCATAGCTTTTATCAGGGTCCATTTCTTAGGACTGAGTCTGGCTAAATATCGGGTATTAATCCCACTCCCAGCGTCTTACGAGGCACCACAATTTTGGTCAAATTATTAATTTTTACCTTTTTGTGTCACATATTTTTCTACTTTTAAAATGAATTTCCAATCATGCAGAATCATCTCGAAATGGACAACATCGACTCGGCTGCTGTTGAAGAAGGACTCCCTTCGGAGTTCAACTCGATTTTTGTGGAGACAAATCATCATCAGTTGGTTAACAACGAGAATATTCAGATGCCTAATCTGACACAGCAAAACAACACCGGATTAATAGACATCCCCAATAATATTGTACGTTACATTTTGACATATATATATAAATATATATGTATCATATAAGACAGTTTTATATACGTCGCAATAACGTTTATAAAATATGTATGCAGCAGGATCAGCAACTGCAGGAGGAGCAAGAGCAGGTTGAAAGAGGATCATCATGCGGCAGCAGTACTGATGATCAGCAGGCTCCGGAGAGTGATGAGGCGATAAGCTCAAAGGAGGAGACCAAAAACGTCACCGCTTCGGTGTTTACTAATGCTAGTAGCCCTACGATCTCTCACCCGGATGAACCACCTGAGAATGGACCAAACATGCCACCACCGGGGACTAGTTCTTCCTCTGATGAAAACTCTTCATTATCCAAATCCAAGGTAATGATAGTGATTTTTTTTTTTTTTGGAATTTAAATGATTTTGACGGATAATATTATTTATTATGCTGATGATCAGGGTGATGAATCGGAGCTTAGACAACCCCAGAACCAGAATTTGGGCCTAATGAATCATGCACAGGATAATAATGGGGGTGAAATTAGCTCCGGCACTGCTGTTGTTAATGCTCCAAACATGCAGCCACTGGGAACTATTTCCTCCGGCAGTCCTACTGTGGCTGGAGCTCCTCAACAGCATTCACCAACATCAATGGTATTTATTTATATTTTTATACGCGAATCCTAATCCATATATTAATGTATATATATAATGTATTTGTTTTCCGTGAATATATGATTAATAGCCTTTTATATGTCTATTATAACCAATTCCTACTAATAAATGATTTTGTTGTCATTATATTATATGATGTTATGGTTTTGTGTTGACATAATGCACATCTTGTCCTCGTAATGATCTTCTATTTGTCATGTACACATATGTAGGACTACCGACACCCAGAGTTGAGGTCATTGGCTGGAAGTAATTGGTCCAACTCCGCTAACCTTAGCCAGAACCCGATGATACAACCTACATTGTCAAGCTTCCAACTTCGCAACCAAAACCGCTCACTTGGGATTAATTCTCCAAATGCGACAGATATTCCAAGATCCTTGTCATCTGTCTTCAATGGCAATATATTGCCCCTTGTTACGGTACATGTCATCTGCACCCACTGAAATTAAGTATATATTTTTTGTGTAACAAATAAAATAAAATAAAATAAAAGCTAGCCTGCTCCATTTATCTTTCTTATATTTGTTATAATTTTCATGAAATTCAGATGGGAATGTCAACAGTGCCACAAGAAAGTCTGGTTCTCCAGCCATTTCGTCAAGAAGATATTCATCAGCCCAACCTGATGTACCCCTTCTCAAATGCTTTCTCTGAAAGTGTTCCTCAAGTACTTCTTGAGCAATATTTGCCTGTGTATGTTGACTAAAACTACGTACTCTATTTTATTGATGCACTTTTAGTTATGATGTTAGTTCTCAAAATCTTGATTATTCATGTATGATTTTTTCCGTGTCTCCATGACCATTTTATGTTTTAATTTTTCAACTACATTGATGCTCAAAATTTACACTTTTTACGTCTCGAAGTATGGGTGTGATTGGTCAATATGGCACAAACAATGTTCAACCATTCCAAATCATGGCAAACAACAATTTCATGGACAGCAACATTAGTCAGCAGCCATCCCTCTTCTCAAATTCGTTCCTTCAAAATACTGTAAGTACTCTAGCAACTTTGACTTCTGATTACAAGACTAATTTGTTGGATATTGCGATCTATAACTTATTCTTACCACATTTTAAACTTGAAAATTTAATTGCTATTACCATTGGTGGAGCCATGTTGTAATGAAAGGGGCACATGCCCCTACTCATTTTCTTAAATTAGGATTTTTACTCTTATTTTGTAATTTAAAATTTTAGTTACGTCCTCTATTTTGAAAAAAAAATTACAACTTTCTGTAGAATAATTTAAATATGTTGTTGTCCAATCACAAAATAATTGAAATATGTTGTTGTGTCTCTATTTTACAGGAAAAAAATTAATTATACCTCACTCAATTATTAAAACATATAGTTAACTTTTTTTGTAGTACCTTGACTGAAAAAAAAGTTCTGACTCTGGACTTTGACGCTGTATAAATCTGTTTATGATGTAATTAGCAGATGACTGGGACAGGAGTTGCTAATCAAAATTCTCAATTGATCAACCCACAACATGGCTTGTTTGCTCCCTTCAGTATGCTGAATGCTGCTTATAATCCGCCTACTACTGTCGGATTATGGTATATATTTAGACTTGTGATTCCTTATAAATATTTTGAGTTTCCAATAGTTAATTTGTTATGTCCTATGCCTATAGAGAGAAAAGAAAAGTGTTAATTTTGATTCTATATGTGATATTTTAGGCCACAATACTTACCTAATCAACCTCAACCTCAACAATTTAGCCAGGTTCCACCAATGGCAAATATTGCTTTCGACACAAATTTGGAATACTCCTCGCCTCTCGGGTATCTGTCAAAGATCTTGATTTATTTTTGTTTTCGTCGAAATAATTAATGATAGTAAACATGCATACGTAGCGAGCACACTGTAACTTTTTCCTTATATGATTATTTTTAGTTTTTTTTTTTAATGTTTTAGGCCCCAAAATATCTCGTATTTTCCTACTAATCACCAGCCCTCAAATATCGCTCCTGCCGCATATGACCGGTCGCTACTCTATAACTCGATGATGCCCGAAGGTTCTCTCAATTCGAGGTATGTACTTCTATTTCTCACTTGTGTGTGTATATAAACGTAAGATTTCAATGGGTACGTTTCTAATAAAACTGTTATTATTAATCATGTGATAGGTGTCTATACGTTTTGTGAGTGTGACATTAAATCTCTTTAATCAGTCTAGATTGATAAGCAAATCTGTGACAACTAAAGGGTGATTTTTATTATATAAATTTAGGCCTCCATATTTTTCTTATCCTCATCAACAACATAACGAAGTGCAACCAGCAGCAAACACATCTGTAATACCTGAATCTAATGCTATGCCTTCCAGGTAACATTTTTTTTTTGAAAAAAATAACCCCTCATCAAGTTCTTTTCTCTGTCTCGTTTCTTCATAATTTTTGGGCTGTTTGATATTATTTTCAAAATAGGTAAAAATATTTTTGTTTTAAAAAATAAAAATTTTTCGAGAATTATACTGAGAGTGTTTTTAAAATTTTTGCCTTAAAAATCGTGTGACACATTTCTAAAAATTCTGAGAACAAAAACAAACGAAGCAAAAGTGTCGCAAACAATTGACGCATTACATTGTTGTTTACAATTTTTGCCTATCATGATCTTAATTAGGGTCTCACTGATGTTGGATACCGGAGTACGACAACTTGACCAACCATCAGTGATCCCGAGCATGATCGGTCCACAAGAATATTCTAAGAATTTCGTGACGGCCACTAGCGTGACTTCTACTAGCAGTGGACCTTCCTCACTGTCTAAGTAAGTTGGTGTAATCTTCTTGAATATATTTGTTTCTATACACTTTTAGTCAGTGACAAGAATTAAGTGGCAAAATAGGCATATATTTGCACAAGCGAGGCTGTTGTTCCCATTAATGTAATTTTAATTTCTCTTTTTTTCTATTTCCTTATAAAATTCTCCCGAAGATTATCCAGCACTAATCAGCGGGAGCGCGAAACACTACCTAATGTGCCGGAGCGACTTCCTAGCTCCACAATATCAAAGCCCTCGATCCTTACCAGGTACAAAGCTTTTGCACATTTTCCCTTCTTTTTGATGAATATGATTTTTATTTTGAGTAAATATGACAGATGACCTATTTTTACCACATTTTTAAATAAATCTGAACATTTCAAAAGTTAAGAAAGTGGCCAAACTTTTTGAAAATTAAGAAAATGGCTTTTTTTTAACGATAATATATTATTGATAAACACAAGTATATTATTAATGTACATCATTGATTGACATTAGAATATTACTTATTAACTATAGTTCATCATTAATAAATTAGTTTATCATTGATCTACTAATAAGTTATTATTGGGAAAACCGGTAAATTATTTAGTGAATTTATCACCAAGTCAATCAATAATAAACTACAAATAAGTACTTCATGCATGTATTTTAGTAATCCTTGATATATAAAAATAGCTATTTATTTAATTTTTAAAAGCCTCGGCTATTTACTTGAAGAAAGGTCATTTACCTCCAAATCTCTTTTAATTTTTTAATTTTTGCCTAAATTAATAATATAGGTCCCGAGCAAGAAGCCAACAGAACAATGATCTGCGCTCTCCAGTAGTGGCTAAAAAACCTGATCCTATTGAATCATTGATGTATGGGTAAACTTTAATTATTCAACGATTTATTTCAGTTTAAATTTCTTTGTTTCATATATTTAATCATGTTCTTATATAGTGTTTATGAATTTTGTAGATTAGCACAGAATACTAAAAATGGTCTCCCAAAAGAGATGAGTGGAACTACTTCTGGACCAATTAGTGGCACTACTGGTAATGGCACAATTCCTCCGGATTATAGTCAGATTTTGAACTCACAAACTGAACAAGTAATAATCTTTCTTGCTTCTAATTAATAATCAGTTTCAAAAATAATTTGCTTTTTTTGTAACACATTAACTAACATACTTAAATACCCTTTTTGTGTATTTAGAAAACTGTTGATCATCAGCAAGAAGGTGAGCTTCTGATTACTGGAGTGCCAAATATCCCTGACCAATGTGTAACATCACCTATGAAAGAGCTGGTACGTATGTTGCTAGAGTATTAAAATTAAACGTTGATCAATATTTTATCTTAATTTTTTCTCTTCTAAACAGAAATTTGTAAATAAACATTTGTCTTAGCGTTTTACTATTAAGGTGGCTAGGAACACTGTTGGGACCGTAAATTGTGTTTCCAAATACATTCCCAAACTTCCTATAAATAAGTTCATTTTTTTTACATTTTTTAGGGAGAAGCGATATATGGTAGGCGTGGACGTGCTCGTCATGCTCCAAAACGACTTGAAACTGGAGAGTCCATGTCACTGCTGTCCAAACGAGTCAGGGTAAATTTTTTTTATTATTATTTTAATATAAAAACATCATTCAAAATGTCAATTATTCATTGGATGCATATACCACGCACGATGATTTCTCTCAAAATAGATATTTTTATTCCTCAAAATTTTGTGAAAACTTGTTTAAGTAGGTACTATAATTATTTTGAAATGTAGAATAAGATTTTAATATTACAGTATTAATATTTTTATAACCATTATTCTGTTCAAATATCTTACAGAGGGATAATCAAGAAGTTGTTAGGCAAGAAAGTGATTCAGTCGCAGCTGCTTTTGTTACTCAAAACGCGATCACTTTTGGGACCCCTCAATCTGAAGAAAACAATGCAGCTGACAGCACTAAGGTTTCCAGTCAATCTAATGATAATGCAAGGTTGTATATCTATTTTACTAATTTCAAGCCTTGTTAATTTTTATGATTTTAAAATTAGTCCATAGAAAAGTATATATACATACATACATATACATATATATATATATATATTGACCGAATGAATATTATTTATGTTGTATGTCAGGAGGATAACAAATGGTGTTTATGACCCAAAATATGAAGCAATGGGACTGCCTATTGACCCCCATCTCCGAATGTTTGCTTCACTTAACCAAAAGAAGGGTAAATTTCAAATTCCTGAATTATATTTATATCTTAATAAAAGTGCTCCTGATTTTCACATTTAAATAACTTTAATCTTTATAATTATCTTAATTAAATACAATTTATCGTTTGATTTGCAGGGAGCAAATGATGGATGGAGTTTCGAATCACTGAGACTGCATGAACAAAAGGGCCGGGCTTTGTCTTCTCATGATAATAATGCCTTTTTTTAAAAAACTCAACATCGTTGAACAAGGTTTTGTAGACATTTTCCCCTCTGGATGAATCCGGCAGAGTCGTACTGTTTAATTTGTAATAATTTCAGGTGATGCATTGAGTTGATTTGCATTAAACTTTAAAGTTGGGATTGCTTTTAATGGAATTAAAGTTGGGATTTTTTTTTTTATGGATGTTTGTTATAATTTTAAGAGTTTTTTTACTCTGATTATTATAATTTTAGGATTTGATCATATTACATTAACCTTACTTTATGGGGATGAATTCAATAGTCATCTGACCATGAAGACAGGTAGTGCAGATATCAAATTTGGGGGAAAAAAGTATATTTTTTTCAACCGACAACGTGTGAATGCCTTTTTCGGCTAAATTCTATCGTTTAGACCTTGAAAAGGTGTCCTATTTTTTGGTAAGTTTTATTTGGTAATAACTTCATCCAAGAAACTCAGATTCCAAATCCATTTTTGGCGCCTAGTTTCTTTAGTTGAATAGTTTTTGTTACTATTTCTGAATGAAATATTTCTTTCTTAAAATTTTCGTATTTTCAGTATTTTTCACTGTAATTTAGCCGTTTTGCCTTAGTGTCCCGTTTATAATTTTTGTCCTTTTTGGTCAGATACATAGTTTTTGTCACAAGTTTCTATGTATGATATTCTTTTTTAAAAAATAGTTTTGATATATTTTAATTGTAATTTAATTTTTGGCTCAATATCCCGTTTATGTTTTGTTCTGTTGTAAGTATGTGTACCTCTCTGTAACAGACTTTATTGTCAATTGTTGATGACTAAAATTGAATCTCTAGGCACATTTCTATTTATCAATTGGAAATTTCGAGCCTATTTTCTCACAGTATGTTTGAATCAAAATCTAATCCTAATTTTTTCATTCTTTGGACTAATAAATCTAAAATCTTATTATATTAATTAACGTAACAATCTTTGAACATCTACCCATAAAAGAACAACAACTCACAGGCTGTATAAGTTAGTATACAGAAAATGTAGGAATAGAATTAGTGTCCCTAATATTTTTCTTCATCGAAATCTCCATATTAAGAGGGCGGTTTTTCTTGTTCCTTGATGATGTAAAGCGAGCATACCTCCTTCAACCGGCCTGGTGTAAAGTCATGTCTAGGAATTTAAGGTTGGTTTTAAAATTAAGAGTATGTTGGGAAACGCAATTTGAACTAAAAATTGAAATAATTTTATTGTAGTATGTGAGAGTTTTATACTATAACTTTCTTTTGTTTTACTGTATAGTATATGAGAGCTTTACACTTACACTGTATAGTATATGAGAGCTTTACACTGTAGCCTTTTCAACTATATAGTTAGAATAGAGTTATCAAATCAACCCTAAACGATAGTTTTAACATCATTATTCATGAACTTATATGTGTAAACAGAGGCAGCCCAACGATGAAAGTGTATCATTATTCATGAACTTATATATATAAACAGAGGCAGCCCAACGATGAAAGTGTTTTACAAGGTATGTATTTTCCCAATAAAATGCAGTTTTGGATAATAAGCCCCATTTGTTTCCGTTCTCAGAATTTTTTGAAATATTTTCACAGGCTTTTTAAGATAAAAATTTTAAAAACACTATCAGCATAATTTTTAAAAAATTCTCATTTTTTAAAACAAAACATTTTTACCTATTTTGAAAACAATATCAAACAACGCAACGACTCGTTTTTCATCCATGACCAATCCCAAAAACGTATGAAACGTGGTAGAGTTTGTTTAGGAAGCTGCCAAGGAAGCCATGTCTTTTGTCTGACAAGGAAATGCCACGATTCAAAAATATTATATAACGCTTTGCCTTTGGAATTCGTTTCAACACTTCAGAATTTACTTGCTTTGTAATTTTAGTTTTTCTTCCAATATTTTTCCCACCTGCCAGATTCTCGTTTCCTGCTTTTCCGTTACTTCGATCAATTTGATCAAGAGACCTTCTTTTTTAAAAAAAAAAATCAAGTAATTTATATATATTTATGTATGTTGAGTACATAAATTTAATTTTATAAATTTAAACTGTAAACAATATAAACGTTCATATCTATGTTAATTATGACAAGGGGTTGCTTTTTGCGTGACCTATTAATATGCACGAGCAAATGCGCCTACAAATTGAACATTTATGACGACATAAGGGATGTCAGAAAATATTTTTTTTAAAAAACTTCACAAAAAAAGTATCTAGTAATATTGTCATCACATTCCCGTGCTTTTCTTCCCATGACGTGTTGCTGAATATAGTATTTATGAATTAGTTAGTACAAAAATTAATAATAAAAAAGAGAATTATTACGTACTGAGGACAGAGTCCGTCGATTTGAAAACACCAAAATTAATCAACTTCAGTAATGTATTGATTTTGATCATAAAGCTAAGTGGTTTTAGTACATCTTTCAATAGGCGGAGCCATTTTTTAACATTTTAGATTTTAACTTTTATTTTGTAATTCAAAGTTTTACTTATGTCCTTGTCTTAAAAGAAAATTACTATCTTGCTTCAACAGAATAATTAATATAGTGTTGTCCTCCACGAAATAATTGAAATTTGTTGTTGTAATCTTATTAAACAAGAAAATTATAATTATACTCCACTAAACCATTAAAATATATGGTTATATACCTTCATTCAATAAAATACTAATTCTATTTTTTTCTTAGCGATCCACTGAGCAGAAGTTCTGGCTCTACCACATTATCATTGGTTTTTTAAAGGATAAGAATTAAGTTTAAAAGATGCTAAATGACGAACTTCAAACAAAAGTCATGAAAGTCAAGAGATATCGTTATTAATTATATCATAAGTAATTAACCAATAATTCTATACATCAAACTCAATTGTTAATTTCATCTATGTAAGTATTAATTGTGCTTTACATACATCTTGATTTGCATATCAATATTTTCCTTAGCTAGCTAGGCTTTTTCCGTGCATTTCACTTATACATGACTTTAGAAGAAACAAAATAATTAAAACTAGGGAGAGTAGTTCAAATCAAAGAATATTGTAAAGCTCTCACATGCTAGAGTAAAAAATTACGGTGTAAAGCTTTCACATGCTATAATTATCAAACTTAAACTGATGGGTTAAACTACTCTTTCGAATACCCTATTATATATATTCAACTTTGGTTTTGGAAGACAGAAAAGATTTTACCGTTGATATAAAATTAAATCTTATAGAGGACTAACTTCACGACCTGGTGGTTGAATATATAGCAAAGAAGAAATAATTTAACTTATTCATAAAGTTCCCTTCTATACCAACGGTCCAAATATTAGACTCAAACACGGCAAGCTCACATTATATTTTACCCTTCCAAAAAAAAATAATAATAATAGCTTAGTATCTGTTTGGGACCAACTTTGTTATGGTGTTTTCTCTCATAAAATTTAAATTGCTACAATGTTTTAGGTTTAAACTTTTGATTTGAACTATGGTCGCAAATAGACTCTTAGCTACTGGTAGACAGTTAAGTAATTGCATTCGCCTTTTCACAGAACAATTGTCTTTCTATAAGTTCTTCCTCTCAACATTACCACCCTCGCTCTCAAGTGTCATTGCCTTACCCTTCTCCTCTCTCTCTCTCTCTCTCTCTCTTCATCTCTCTGATCCATTGGGCAAGCTTCTTTTCAATATTTAAGCTAAGAATTTCTTGGTCTAACAACAACATGAGTAACCTTAAAGAGAGAAGAGGAAAAGCTGCAGTACAATTATCTGCTGAGGATGATCATCATGAACCTCTCAGTGTTAATTCCCTCCAAAATACTTCTAATTTATCACCATTGCCTTCCACTAGCACCCAACCAACCCTCCTTTCTATGTGTGATCAAAACATCAGGTGATCTTAATTTCTCCAAAGCAATACTGTTTGTTTTCCAAAATTAATCGCCTTTCGTGCGTAAATTATGTTTATTAACCTGTCTACTAACTTTAATTTGAAAATCTTGGTGTTCATGCTAGTGGTACTATCAACAATTCCGATTTCGAATCTGATTCCGAGTCCAGCAGGTTATCATAAAGCCCTTCAACATTTTTTTCAGCCACAAATATAAATAATTTTTTTAGCTTAGCTTTTAAACTATATTTTTCTGACTTATTGCAGCGACAGCGAGGATGATCTTGATGTACTTAAGGTAATGACTATTGATTTCATGACTTTCTCTACATATCTTCTGAATAAGTAATTAATACTTTGCTTCTGGCTCTAATATGTGTGTTTAGAAATAATTTTAATTGTTGCCTAAATTGAACTACTGTATATTGTTTTGCACATATTTTGCAGAATGTGAGGAAGAAACTTGCTAAGTTGTATGTTGGCCAGGAAATTGAGCACATCATGCTCGAATGGTTAATTTCTCTCTTTTTCCTTCCTTCCATAACCCTATATTAATCATCTGCTGTCACATTATCTCAAATTAATTATCATTATAGTTATGGTTAGAGCACTTGATCTGATAGTTTACATATCTTTTTTGTACGAGTTCCCACTCACACAATCGAAATGGTTTCCAAGAAGTGCAGGATGGAGGTAATGAACACCTTCCAGACACATTAATTCCAGTCAAAATTCCGAAAAATGTTGTCCATACTTCTTAATTAGTGCGGATATTACTTCTTCATGTGTGGACTAAACCAGTATCATCATCTAAATGTTCAGGAGATCTTGAAAAGGCTTGAGGAAGTAAGGCGCGAACTGTTCTCCTTACAGCGGAGTCATAGGTACCGCACCATATAAACATGAAACGCCTTTCTCATCATGAATTCATCAGAGACAGATACAATCACACACACAAACATGACAAGTCGTTTGTTTGTGTGTGTATATATTTGTGTAGGCTCATCCCATGTATATGACTTGATGACTGACTTTAGTTTATAACTAATTGACTTGATGTATTTTGCAGCAGTTGCAAGCCCGGCACTGGTGCCTGAGCCTGGTCCCAGGATCATGAGGAAGAAATGGGTGATGGTGAGAGGAGATAGAAATGTTGGCTAAATAATCCTAAAACCTAGCTATCTATATAGCTAACTCTGCGGGGTTTTGTTTTTCTGTCCTTCGTCGTTGAGTTTGTGTGACTTGTAGTCATCAGTTTTTGGACCGACATCACCACAACACCAGATTTTGGCCGATGTGGAAGCCTCTGTGTTGTGGTGTTTTGTTAGTTAATGGTTGCATTTATGCCGTCGATTATGTTAGTTTCAAGTGGTGATCTATGGGGGTTAGGAGTATTACTTGTGTCGTAAAATGAAAAATTATCAGAACTTGAATAGTGTTGATCTCACTGACGTATCCCCATGAGTTTTTGTTCATCAGTGGTCTTATGTATCAACCTATTCGTGTGCTTTGTATTGGAGTAGACTGTGGCAGTCAAATAACTCAGATCACTTTTATAAAAAATTAAAAATTAAAAAAATAACATTTCTTAGCATACAAATCTTCAATCGTTGGCCTTAAATGAAGAGAATGCCACTCAAAGCCCGTAATATAACCAGACTTTTTTTTTTTTTTTTCCAGGAAAGTACTTCTAGAGAGAATATTAGTAATCAAAAACATATCTTATTGATATAAGCACAAAAAATAGGACATACAAAACAGGAAATCAACTTATAACAGTATATAAAATGCTCTAGAAAAGCATATAAAACTTACAACATATCATCTTAAAGCATAAGCTTTGTTGTTATAAATTTGTGTCCGTTAAATAGGTCGCCCAGTGTGGATAAGTTTCTCATCATGATCTCTTTTGCTCCTTGGTGCCACTCTACTTGCTTCCATGCTCTCTTTCCTTTACCTGCCATGTGTAAAACATAGATTAGTATGGCTCACAAGATTAAAAAAAAAAAAAAGGAAAGAAAGAAAAGGTTGTAAACTCCGTTTCTCAGTGCTTCAATAAAAATGGATTATGAAAGCTTATTGATCAAATTAAGAAAGCGCTTAGTATAGCACAAAACTAAAATGAGGCTATTCAGCAATGCCAACTCTGTATAGGTGAATATGGAGGGTTTTTCATGGCAAGAAGAGGACGACACCACCATTGTGTCTTCGATTAGCCCTAAAAAGGGCATTTCTTTGGTTATTAGGCAGACAACTTGCTAAGAAACAAGCGCTCATCGAGTCATTGCTACAGGTGAATGTAGAGAGTATAGGGGAACTGAACTGGAAAAATAACTACAAAGGCTCCTAAAAAGTAAGAATTTGAAGCAATTTCTCCTCCACATTTTGCTCAGTATCTTTTCATACCATACGACTAAAAGAGGGATACATAGATCAAAATTAAACAATTCTTTTCGATCGATTTATAGAAAAATTGGACAAAATTATTTGTTCTATCGTCTGCAAAAGGCCACCTCAATAAAGAGAGTCATCAAAAACCCAAGGTTCACGAAGGAAAAGCTCCCGGCCATTCATTTGCGCTGTTCCTGCAGCTATGTCTTCCTCGCGTTTCCTTGCTGCTTCAGCTCTTCCAGATGATGCGTCCGCATCCTGAAGGAAAAACGTATCCACATTAATTATTTCTTCACAGATATATATATATTTAAGCACACACACAAGTTCCACCTAATAGGGAAGGAATTTCTGACTAACTAATGGAACCGCGTAACACGACTCCACAGAAGGCGAGACTGCCAATCAGAACCAACGCCAAAGTAGCGGAAACAAAGAAATCTAATAAGCTAAGCTAAAGAGTTAACATATGATTAACTTGTATGTACACAACAAGTAACATGGAAAATTTTCTTAGCAGCTCCACAAAATCTAATCTCCTCTTATTCAGAAAATTGTCACAAACAGAATGAAACATCCATGGGCATCTAATGGCCTTGCAAGCATCAATACGCTCCAATTAGCCCCTTGACAGCAACTAAGAAACACAAAACCCAAAATAACGCGTATTCAATAAATTAACAGACAATCCCGTGGATTCGAATAATACACAACAATATTAACCTTCTAATAAAAAGAGTATTATACAAAAGTAAAAGAAAAGGGCAGAGAATTAAACCTAAAATTAACATGAAATTGAAAAAAAAAAAAATCAAATCAAGATTAAAAAAAGGACCTTCTGGCGTTTCCAGGAGAGGAACTGCGACTCCGTGATGGGATTGGGCCTAGGATTCTCCTCGTTGGGCTTATTTTCCTGCTCGCCTTCTGCTCCCATCGTTTTATCTTCTCATAATTTCTCGCTTTTCGCTTCTTCAAATTCCCCCTTCCACTTGTCATAATTGCAACGTTCTGTAATTCAATTGTCAAAATTGCTCATTCGACAACATGTATGCACGGTGAATCCCGAGCCAAAAAAACAAATTACGACGATTGAAACCTTTTTTTTTTTTTTTTTACGATAGGCGACAACAAAGCAATGTCGTTTTATATTTGTGAAACATCACTCACTTGAGGGGTATGTCATAAATGGACCTTTTTTTTTTCTTTTTTCTTTTTTGTTCCATTCCTTTTTTATCCTATAGCTATGAGCATTAGTTGTCGTTTGCTCAACGAACATTGTTTTTGAGGCAATGTCGTTTAATCAAAGTCCTTTTTCTTTTATTTTTTTAATCAAATTTGTTTTTTGTTTGTTCTATGTTTTCCTTTTTTTTTAGGATTTTTTTTTTGTTTTTAACTCGTGATCAAAGTAACTAATGGTAGTGACATGATGATAAGGAGATCTATTTGAAAACTTCATAAACTAATAGGTTTAAGTCTCGCATTGCATGTAAGAGTTTGCCTTATCGAAGAGACTATATGTTGATAGACCCTAATAAACATGGCTTGTTATCTGGTGATGACCTAAGGTCAAGATCCTTGTTATTCGAACTGTAGTATAAATAGATTTCAAATTAGAGTCGGTCAAAAATATGAAGATAACACTTACCTCTTTTGTTGCCTTATATATATACACACACATACATACATATTTATAAAGCCTCAATCAAAGTCGTTATTCAGGCTCACCACTGTTTCTTCATAGTAAATTTTTTATTAGGGTTGTTTTCCTAATATCCGCAAAGTTACAAACATATGCTTGTGTCTCATTTTTGCCTTAAATCTCAATATTCAATTTTAGAGATCTTAATATTCTAACCTTCGATTAATTGTAAGATTGATCATTTCGTCACCAAAAAGCCTAAATGTTAATGGATGAAAAAGCCTAAATGTGACATTCACATAGCTATTTTTGAGGAATATTCTAGCAAAACATAAACTGGATTGAAAACCTTAATTTTTTTAAAAAAAAATTAACACATACATATACATATATATTAAAATAGATTAAAAATTAAGCCTAAAAAATCAAAAACATAAAAAAAGAAACTTAAAAACTAGATCACATCGAGAGAAGGGAGGGACAACGAATGGAGCTTGCAGAAGGTACAAGGGCTCGATGAGGACGTGAGGCAATTCAACAGGGAATGTGGGTCGCCATAGAGGGAAGAGGAGATGTAGGCAGTCACAGTTGTAGTTAGAAGAGGGGAAACTTTTGTTTTGTTTTTTTTTTTCCCTTTTTTTTAGAAAAAAATTTCTTGTTTCGTTTTAACCATGCATGTTATTACACTCAAGAGCTGCTCACAAGCTACCCCTCTAAAACAAGACAGTTTCTAAACTGTTAGAGTATGGTGACCCGAATTTAGTTTGACCCGACCCGAAAAGCTTACGGTGCGATAAATTGTGGTGAAAAATAAAAGTGAGATTTTTCATAAGATCTGTGGTGGTAGCGAAGGGATCGGGCCGATAGGCTCGATCCCGTAGCCCACCACTGATCTCGCCGGGGGTGCGGGGGCTCCGCCCCCGTGGTTCGGACCTGTGTTGTTGGGCCGTTTAAATTATGTTTTTGGGCCCTTAGAGTTTTGCCTATACCTATAAATATGATGTATTACGTTAGGGCTTGTTTTTACCGAATTTTAAGCCTCCCTAACGCCTTCACTGTAACCTTTACGAGTTTAGTGATTTTCTTCTCCTTTACCCATGGTTTTTTTCCGTTTTCGGTTTCCACGTAAATTCTGTGTGTTTTTTTATTCTTTGTTTCTATCGCATTAATTTTGCAACATAAACAAAGAGAGTAAAAATTATGTATTTGATAAATGTTGGTTATCTAGACCTCTAAAAATGATTGCAGGAGTCAAACTGAACAAAATAATTAAATTTGTGAATATGCCCCCTTTGTTATTCACTGTTTTTCAATTTTAATACGTTTTTGCAGTGTCTAGGTCGTCATTGGGTTGTGATGGGGCGAAGTGTTGTTGGCCTTTTAATTTGTCCTTTTTTGTCGTTTGTTCGATCAATGTCTTTTGCTTCCCAGGCTATTTTTTAAATTTTTTTTTCAGTCAACCTCGTTCTTGGACTTCAATGTTATCATGCGGTATGTCGTTTCTTGTTGTGACTGACCTTTTGTTCATATGCTGTCGTTTTTACAATTTGCATCTTAAAACTCACGTCGTTTCTTAGTTCATTATTTTGTTCGCAGTGTCGTTTTTTGAACTTGATATAGAGGTTACTGTTGTGCTCGATCAGCATAATTTTGCCTAAAATTTTATATCATTTTTTTCCGTTTAATGTCGTTTTGTTCACAGAATGTTGTATGTATGTCCGATTACTGTCTTTTCTTATTGATGCCAACTTTCTGTTTATATGCTGTCGTTTACAGTTTATGTCGTTTTCTATCCTCTTGTATAGCGGGCAAAGATTTACCTCATATTATCCAGCATCTTCTGATCTTCAAATGAGCAGCTCTTTGATAATTGATTGAAAGAAAAATATTGATATAAACCTAGCTAGAATCTAAGCCACTCCTATGTAGCTTGATTTCAGAACACTTTGACTTTACAGTTGGAGAGGGTGGTATTGTTGGAATTTGGAAACAAATGATCCCTTTTGGACCTCATCCAATATTCCCTACTCACAACCCCAACCGTAATTATTTGCACTTTCTAGGGACTTAAATCATTATATCATCAATAACAAGCAAAACAAAAGAGCTGAGCTTAATATTCTAAGATACCATTTATTATATGATCAACAGCTGCTAAGGCCTGAATTAGGCGCCACTTTGGAGCCAAGGCAACCTTCTACAGCTTCACCCACTGTGAAGAAGACCCTCTCTCTCCCTATTTTGTCTACAAACTTAGCCAGCTTTAGCTTGTGGATCACTTGCGACTTGGGGTTTGCCACTGCTAACTTCCAATATAAATTACATAACATTATGTTATTTGTACTAATTAATATTAAGAGTATATATAGGACATATATACAAATGTACGTGTATACATGTACACGTGGTGTCAAAGGTTACATTTTCAATAGGTACTGTTATTATTAACCGTTTGATATAAATTAGATGGTTGTAATTAATTTATAAGTTAACAAAAAATATGATAATTAATAAGATTGGATTCTTATCACGCCATGTCATCAAATATTATTACAATATACCCTTATTAGAATATAATCATTGAAAACAAGTCTATGTATATATGTCATATAGAATTAGTGATGTCTTACTCCTATGCCATGGGAAAGCAACTTCTTGTGCAGTTCCTCTAAAGAAGAAATTCCTGAAGTGTCGATATTCATCACATCTGTAGGAAAAGAAAAATGTTATTAATAATTAAGCCATTGGTGTGATATTAATTATGAGCATAATAATCAAAATCAGACCTAAAGAATATGTAACAAGTGACGTGACAAGAGAAAAAAAAAATAATAGAAGGTTGAACTGTTAAGTCCTCGGAGAATTCATTAACGGGTACAAGTCAGAACTCAATAGAAAACCTTAGATTCCATCCTATCCACTAGGTCCAACTCATCAAGTGGATTAAGCATCAGGCAATTTATTCAAACAATGACATATGGCACATGCTGACTGCTGAACTAATATATCACAGCTACATGAATGTGCGCCCATTCATAACAGAAATACACAACTACAAGTCCATTCAACAAATTGTTGTTTATAACTAATTTCTCCTTTAACAGAAATTATAAGAAATGTGTCTTTTTCAAAACTAATTACAGTAAATGTCAAGTTTTAAAAATATTTATAAAAAATATCAAATTTATAATATAAATAATTTATCTACCTTTTTGTTTATAGCATAGCATAAATAATTCTTATTTATACAATAAATGAATTTATGATGCAAATAATTTACCTTCTTATTTACATGAAAATATTTTTATTTACATAGTAAATAAGTTTTTTACATTGTAAATCTAACATTTACTATAAATATTTTTAAAACCTGATACTTACTTCAAAATGTTTAAAAATCTGACATTTCCTTTTTCCCCTGTTTCTCTAAAGTGCTCCGGCCGTAAAACAGTTTTTGGGCTTCGCCGGCTAGTGGTGATATTGCAGTCTACTATGCCCTACCATTTAACATCAATCCTTTAGTGCCAGCATAAGAGATGGTGATATATATATATATATAGTGCATAAATGGTCCCTTGTAATAAGTTCTCCTTCGTGTAAGGAAATAGGAAGTGGATAGGCAATGGTGGACAAAATTTGGCCAACATATGTCCTGGTAAGGTTGGAAACCACCACCTGTGAGGGAAGTCATGAATCATAAGGTTGGTTTCTCGAATGTTCATCGACAAGTACGTTGAAGACTATTGTAATGTCCTTACACCTTTATCTTTTGCTTATGTACGTCATATATTCCTTCCCATAATGTATATATGCTTCTGTTTTTTTTTTTTTTTAAATAAATGATTAACACTCACAATCGATATTTCAATAATCAATATATATATATATATAAAGTATCCGTATATAATGCAAACACATATTTATATAACTATAATACACTGAAGAGAGAGGTTCTTAATTAGCAAATGATGCCACGAAAAGTTGTTACAGAATTATTTGATTCATGCATGGACAGTGGTCCGACAGATTCTTGGTTGTCCAATATAATTAAATGGTTACTAGAGACAGAAAGGCATTGGAAAATAGAAATTGGTTAACTAATTTTATCAATGCATAAGTGTGGATTCTTAGAAGTTTTTAGAGCGTGTTTTAAGTTTTGTGTTTAGTAAATGACTCAAGTTTTGTTAAGTTAGCAAAACAGTCGTTTTTACAAATAATGGTTGATCTGTGATGGATTAATTTGTGAATTATCCTTGATTAACTTGTTGGTTTATTCTTAATCGACTTGGTAGTTTATCACGAATTGAACTAATATTCAGAGACAAACCAATGTTAATCAATAATTTACTAGTCCATCAATTAGACAATTTGTAGATCAGTGATAAACTGGTGTATTAATAGTCATTTGTAAGCCAGTGATTGACCATCATAAAACGAAGGAAAAAATGACCTTTAACTAAAAAAGTTGCTATTAATTAAAAGTGGGTGGCCAAACTATCCACTCGTCTAATTTTCTTGAATTCTTGTTTGTTTCTTGAAGGAATTTCTTTCTTTTTCTTTCCTTTTTTATTTTTGGTAGGTATTTCTTGAAGAAATTGATTAAGGATGAAATAATCAGCTCGCACAGCTCCCTGCAAGATTAAAATATTTACAGCAAAGTGCACTTAACTCTAAATAATAGCTAAGTAAGGTAGCATCATTGCCGGAGGTAAGTTATGCCCCCACTCAATTTTTAAAAATTGTACTTTTTGGCCTAATTTTTTTTTCAAAAAATTATATTTGTCCTCATTTTGTAAGAAAAATTATAACTTACCTCCATTGAATATTTAAAATATATTACCCCTTCTTTTTTTTTTCAAAAAATTAGATTCGTCCTTTTTTGTAAAAAAAATTATAACCGTACCCCCATTAAATATTTAAAAAATGTCGTCACCTCCCCCTAAAATTCTATCGTTTTCTTGTTTTGTTGTGCCCTTCTAAGCAAAATGTCTAACTCCGCCCATTGTGTAGCATAATATTATCATATACATTAATGAAGACTATAGATTTTCAACTAAAGGGAATGAGATCCTCTGTCCTGCAGGTAACTATTTTCTTTCATGTTCGGCCATTATTTAAGCCATTATATAAACCATTCTAAAAATTACCAATGGTTAGTTTGGTATTGTTTTCAAAATAGATGAAAATGTTTTTCTTTTAGAAAATAAGAATTTTTTGAGAATTATGCTGAGAGTGTTTTTAAAATTTTTACCTTGAAAAGCGTATAAAAACATTTTCAAAATTTTTGAAAACAAAAACAATCGGGGAGTGCGGAATTGATCTCAGGATCTAAATTCCATGATGTGATAACATGAATATACTGGGTTGGAAAAAGTAGCCAAGGGATTGACAAATTAATAATGAGGTATCAAAGAATTTGAATACGAATAATTAAAATGATATAACATAGCTTTTGGTATATTATGTCAAATTGGACTCATGGACGAAGGACTTTAATTGAAACCAATGAAGTTGGGCGTGTCATGTGAATAAAGCAAAAGCACCATTTTGGATGAATGGGTATAGAAATGCGAAGAAGGCATGTGAATGTCCACTTAGACCAATGAGAGAGAAATAGAGATACGTATATGGGGCAGGGTTGGCCTTGAAATGGCTTTTTTTATGTCCTTGAACTGACTTTGTTTCCAATGTATTGGTCCCCTTTGATTCAATAAAAGTCCAGATTGATTGTTCCATTATTCATTATTATGACCAGTGACCACTGAAGGCAAATGTGAATGCCATATTTGAGGGAAAAGAATGAAAATGACTGTGATACTTCGTTCCATTTTGTACTTCAATTAATGCATAATTGTAATGACATGACTATTTTGTTTGCCATAATTATAAGTCAAGTCAAAAAGTTACAGAAATAGAATTTTATTTTTTTAAATAATTAAAAATAACAATGTTTAATTATTAAATAAAAAATTTAAATAATTGACAATAGCACGCGTGATTTCCAAAATTTGATATATAAGGCACTAAATTTGACATCAAAAATGATATAAATTAAAATCATAAGCACTACAAATTTATAGTCTCACATTCACGAGTGGTTTTTCGTCAAAATACTAAAATTCAAAACTAATATATATATATATATATATATATATATATATACACACACATTGCTAAATATATATATATATATATACCTTGCAAAATGAAAAGAGAAAATCAATGTTGTTCTCACATCTCCACAACTGTAGGTGAAAGAGAATTTGATCCATGCTTTTATTGAATTGCTATATTAATTTAGTAGGACTCTATTGAATATGCTCTAACTAGTTAATATTAGGATTAATTACAAAAATTTCCTCCGAATTATAGCCTGTATAATACTTTGCCTTCTAAATTTCAAAACGTAATATTTGTTATCCCTAAAATATAAACTATTAAAAAAACGGTCATTTTGTTAGAATTTAATAGCAAATTGATAAACAATTTTAAAATTAAGAGTATTCTGGTTATCCTAATTATAAAAATAACTAAAAAAATTAAAAAATAAAATAAAAATAGTCTTTATTGATTATTAAAAATAAAAATAAAAGTAGTTAAAAATATATTATTATCTGGATCCCTCTTTTTTTCGATATAGCAATATTTTCTATAAAATTTTATCAATTTTTTCACACACAAAAATTATTTTGGAATTTTAAAGGTATAAGTACTCATGTAAACTTCAAAAATATGAAAAAAAAATATTAATACTATAAAAAAGAATATTTAAAAATTATAGAACGAAGAAAAAATTTACTACATAAGTTGGATTAATAGGAAACATTTTCTATCCAAAAGTTCTCCATATTTATTATATGTCAGTGAACATCTACAGCGAGACCATATTATAATAAAAAAATTTAAGAAATTGACCATTCGCCATGGACCGCCAAATGTATGTGATTGTGGCCATAATACTGGAAGTGTTTATTTCACAAGAAAAACCAAAAAAGAAAAAAAAAAAAGAAAAGGAAATGGATCGGTACTTTCCTTTCTCAAAAATTATGTGTTTACTGATAAAGTCATTAGTGAGAGTTTAGTAAGTCTGATACAATATGAAAAAGTAAAATTATAACTGACAGGTAATCTTTTTACAAGTATTAATAGTAAATAGTATATTTTAAAAGATTATGGATAAACAACATATTTTTGAAAAAAAATTCATTTATGAAAATACTTAGATTAACTACAAAAATTCCTTCAAATTATAGCCTTTGTAATACTTTGTCCTTTAAACTTCAAAACGTAATATTTATTCCATTAAAGTATGAATTGTTAACAAAAAAATTGTCCTTCTTTTAGAATTTTAATGAGAAATTGATAAACAACTTTAAAATTAAGAAAATTTTAGTAATCCTAATTATAAAAATAACAAAAATTAAAATACAAAAGATAGGCTTTATTGATAACTAAAAAAAAAAAATCAATTAAAAACATATTACTATCCAAACCCCCCTTTTTGTTATATAGCAAAATTTTCTTTAAAATTTTATTAATTTTTTCAGGCTCAAAAAGTATTTTAAAATTTTAAAATGTATAAATAATAATGTAAACTTTAAAAATATAAAAAAAATTATTAATACTATCAGAGATTTTTTCTCTTTGAGAATTTTGTGTTATATTTTTTTGTTATATTTAATATATTTGTTTTATATTTTTTCATTTTACTAATACATATACTTTGTGGGTGTAAAAAATTAAAAAATGTTGAAAAAAATTTTGGTATATAAAAAAAAAGGATTCAAATAGAATAATAGTTTTAACTGATTTTTGTTTTTAATAATCAATAAATACTATTTTTATCATTATTTTAATTTTTATGGTTGTTTTTATAACCAAATTATCAAAACAATCTTAACATTATAGTTATTTGTCAATTTCTGTTAAAATTTTAATAAAAAGACTATTTTTATTAACATTTTTTATTTTAAAGAGAACAGGTGTTACATTTTTAAGTTTTAGGAACAAAGTATTACAAATATTATAATTTAGAGAGAATTTTTATAATTAATTCTCAGTTTAAACTTGCTGTCTACGTAATTATACACCACAATTGCAGGCTTGCGAACTTAGACCGATCAGAGACCCTCGTCTTGTCACTCGAAAGCTGCATTTCCTTTATGGTTAGGTGATCTATTTTATGCGGATGCCAAATATCATCATTGAATGTGATTGACATAAGAGTGCCGTTTATGAGATATGTTACATGTCCCATACGTAACATTTTTTATATATGCCCACGACATCGCTACTAATAATTACATATATATATATATATATATATATATATTCAGTCACAACCTGATAAATTAGTTCGTGTTCATGCTAGAAATATAGACATTTGACGTGTGGGAACAATTTCCCTTTTTTCTCTCTCTCCCTTCTCCTCCACATTTGTATTATGACGAAATGCACAGGAATGCTATATATTTTTATATATGTATATAATATTGGCGCATATTGTGAAAGAGAAAGTCTTTGAAAGTCGGACCACCTAGTACCAACACATGATCATATGTAAATTACGCCCTGCAAAAAGCGGCCGGTTTTACGCATTTCGGGAATTCAAAGATGCCTACTTTGCAATTGATTGCTGCAACAAGTGGAAGTCAATTTTAGGTCAATATTTCTTTCTAATTCCTGTTACGCGTTCTTAATTATGAGAGGAGGGTTAGTTAATTCTTGCACTTGGTTAGACGAAAAATTTAGCACACAAAAGTATTATAGACCGATCTTGTTTCAAGATGAATTGGGACACAATCACGGGAAGATTCAGAAACGTGATATATGATAATGCACTTACATATATAGATTGGTAAACAGAGAGTAATGATTCCAAAGTACTCATGAGATTAATGTACTATTAATTTACAGCTAGTTGGTCCTAGTTTGATCTTTTTTTTTTTTTTTTTTTGGTGGTTGTGACCAATAAAATATGTCCGTAATGTTAAAGAGGTTTTGGTTTTTTTTTTTTTTTTTTTTTTTTGGTATACATTTTTGTAGCATAAAAGCAGTCAGTACGGTAGTACTGGCCCTTTGGTGTTCTATATTTGTTTGATTTTTTTTTTTTTTTTTTTTTTTTTTTTTTTTTTTTTTTTTTGCCGTGTGAAATTCAAATGAATTTGACGCACATTCTTCACGATCTACTGGGCTGCCTCCCTCTGCCTTGGTTTGCCCCTTATCTCAACCCTACCTCACGTAGCCTCCCTCTCTCCCCGATCCTAGTCCTCAGTGGCCAGCCCAACGCCTGTGCCATGCTTTGGACTCTCAGGGAGAGGGACGGTGCACACCTAAAGCTCGTTGAAGGCTTGCTTTCTCTCACCTCATTAATGATGCAATATTAAGCCCGGTGGCGGAGCCATTTCTCTTTTTTAATTTTGTTTTGTTAAAAATAAACCATTGTTGACTTCTCAAATTCCATATTATTTTTTGAATGTGTTCTTCTTTAAAATATATTAATGATTGGTGCTAATCAATATTCATTCATATTAATCATAAATAAACAAAACTGAAATAGAAATTAAGATATGGGACGTAATATGGGTGCAACACTGACATATTCCTTGGCATTATTTGTTTATTTTATTTATTTATTTAGGCTAGCTGTTTTTTAAATTTGAATCTATAATAATCTTCCCTCAATTCACCCACTCTTACTAATTGGGCTGGCATAGGATAGCGTTCTTTATTTTTGTTTGCCTGCAAAACTTTTTTTTGTCTTTTGTTTCTATTATTATGAATTATAAATGAAATAAAAAGAAATTGTCACAACTCGATTATTCAAGTCGTTTCTTAATACTATTCTTACTTATTTAGCTACAAAATTAGAAAACATTGAATATATATATAGCTCTGTAATTTACATTGACATATTTTATAAATATATAACTGTTCTCGAAAGAGTTCTTAATGCTTATTTAACTTATATTACACATCATTAAATCCATATCAGTTTTCATCAAAATGTTGTTTCTCAAAAAGTACTTAATATATATAGTGGAAATGTTCTTGTAGTGGTATCCATATCTATGCCTATACATTTACTCAATTGTCGTTGCTCGTTCAACCCTAATCCTAGTCTGGCCTCTTGGCTAGATTTCCTACAATATAAAATAACTAGGTGAACTAATACTCAGTAAGTCTAAATATAGCCCATAAAATAATTTTAATTTGTGTGTATGATCTATTTATGCTTATTTATAAACTTGAGTAAGTTCAGGAGTTGCCAACATTGCTGCAAGTTGAGAATTATGTAGGAAACAAGTAAACCGAGCAATTTGAGCAAGATTGCCTTGAGGCTGACCACCATGAAATTGAATAGGACCAACAAAGGAACAATCAAATCTAAAATAGCATTGCATAACCAAGTGGCTCATTTTGCTATAAAGTTGACGCTGCACCTCGTTACCATTCCAAGAACCACACATAAAACCGCCAAAACCACCTCCCCTCCACGAGAAGGAAAGTGACCATGTGTCCTTAATTTGTTCATTGATCTTTTTTTCCAAATGTGTCCTTATTTAATCATTTTTTTCTCTGCAGCCCTTTCAACTACTATTTGTTTATATGAGTTTTTGATCAATTTTCTAATAGAAATTTTTTCGCACTCGTTTTAATTATAGCATTCTATCCTTTTTCTTTGTTGTTGTTGCTGCTGCTGATATTGTTATTATATTTTAATCTCTAAATTTTTCCCAAACGTGCCTATTTTTTATCCTCTTAAACTTTTTTTTCCCCCAAAATGTGACCCTTCAACTACTTTTTCCCGATTATTTTGATAAAATTAATTTTTTCATTATGTCCCTACTTCAACATCTCTTTTCTTGCAGCCCTTTCGAATAATATTTTTTAATATAGACCTCTTATATTTTTGTTTGAAAATCTCTTATATGATTTATGTTTTTTTCCTTGGTAAAATCTTCTCTTTTTTTCCTTGTAAAATATGCTCTATTTAAAAAGGCTAAGACTAAACTCATAAGAGAATAATAAATTGAGGCAAAAATTAAATTTTAAGAAAAATTTAGACACACATATTCCAAATCATTTGACAAACTGAATATGCACGTGTTTGGAACTAGGCTTTTAAAAAAAAAAAAAAAAAAGATAAAGGTAAAGATAAAAAGATAGTTATAACCCATTTATATCAAGATAGATGGCATGAAAAGTAATAAGACCATATTTGGAATAAAATACCATTTTGGACGTGGCATTGTGGAAAGAAGATTAGAAAATGTAACAAATTAATGAGATATTCGTACGTAAATGGATGATTTGACCCAAATTATCAACATTGAAAACATTTTTTTAGAAACCTTTCAGAGGTGAAAGAGAGAGTTTTATTTTATTTTATTTTTTGAAAATGTCTGTGGACCGACCCCTTCTGACAATTAAAAGAAACGAAATTACAAGCTACAAAAGTCAAAGAAAGATCTATATCCAGAAATATTTGTTTTTGTATTATTCCAATTATGTATATCTAGATAATTTTATAATCTTTCTGTATTGATCACATGTTATCTGTTAAGTAGAATAAAAATACATGAAATTGGCAGTCAATAAATATATATTTTTAAATAATTATGGGCCATCACTTTGTGATTATTTATATTATTATCATTAAACATGGTAGATGACAAATGCTATCAACTAAATACTCAGGATCAAAAAACGAAAAGAATCGTGCCAAAAGAATAACAAAAAGAATAAGAAGGTAGAAAACCATTTTATTTAAACAAACAAGGGTAGCTTATAGTTAAAAAAACTATAGAAAAAAAAAATTAACACTTGATCAACTCTATCTAACTAATTTGTCACCTAATCCGGTTCTTTCTAACTGCATAGCCATTTTTCATCCAAAAATTTAGAAGCAATTGAATCAATACGAAAAATTGTTTATCTATGAATTGTGGCGTTCCTTCCACAACCATGGCTTTAAGTCCAACATTTCGCACTTGCACCGACAACTAACCCAACCTGCTCTTATCAATTTTTTTTCCCCTAAATTCTGTAAGACTTTTACTTCTGGACATTGTTTCTCTTTTTTAGAGGATCTTTTTTATAAAACTTCTATCGTAAAACTTCTTTATTAAATCATCTCTCATAAACCTTTTCTATAAAACATTTTCATAAAACATGTTCATCATATAACATTTTTTGTAATATGTTTCACATAAACATAACTTGTAAAGAATGCATTTCTAAAAAAGAATGCAAGAAATGTCATAATACATGATTCCATTTATGCTATTTTATGAACTTTTATCATTATTTTTAACTTTCTTGAACCAAGGGCCTTAGTATAATTACCAAACACATTTGACGATCGAACATTGAGGCTGTAACATAACTTTAGCATGACATTCTTCTTAAATTGAGAGGCTGATACGACACTTTTTTATCTTAATTTGAGGATTAGATTATCAATCTTATAATTTTAGTGAACATTATACATGACATAAATTAATGTCTAAATCATTAAACATAATAATTGCAAACATATCGTAAATCATAACCTAAACTTTCAAAACATTATGCATAACAAATGCAAATATACATTAAACTTAAAAATTGTAAATGCATTACAAGTTTTGACTTGACCTTAAATCTTTATGCATAATAAATGCAAGTATAAAACATATTCAAAACATTTGAAATTTATTTTTTTCATGCTATAGGTGTGGTTTGAAACTGACATGTTTAACGCTTTAACGTTTCCATTTTATTCCTTTTTCCTTTTATTAGTTGACTTCTGTGTCTTATTCAAGTAACACCTAACTATTAGCTAATCTTTTTTATTATCAATGTCCTTGATTAATAACAGAACTTAAACATTAAACATCCATTCTTTTTAACCTAGCCTCATTACTTATCGGTTCATTTCCACGTTACTTAGCTCGTTCGTTCCTTAATCGAATTTCTCGTCTTACTTGAAGTTTTCATTACTTAACATAATACGGATCATTTTCGATCTATGAGCGTTTTACTAATTTAGAAGGCTCAAATCCGTTTTAAGGATTTTCTTAAAAATGAAAATTTTCTTAAAAATGGAAATTTCGTAAGTCATGTAATCTTTACTAAACTTCTTGTTTTACTTTACTATCACATTATCAATAGGTTACAAAAAAATTCCCGCTAAGGGGCATTTTCCTAAATCAGGTATTTCAAGGTCTGTTTTGCCATTTTCAAAAAATAACCGTTTTGCTCTTAATGGGTCTTCAAAAACTTTTGGGATCCATTTTAAAACAAAACTTTTATTTCCTTGTTACTCATAGCATTACAAAAAAATAAACATTGGTTTCCTCTTTGTGGAAAGACTATTTCATCAAGACTTTAGGGTTTTTACCCCATAATACAAAAATCTTGACAACTACGCCCTTAATTTTTTTTTCTTTCCTTTCTTAATAAACACTTTAAATTCTTTCAAACTTAAAACTTGTGCTTACTCACCACCCATAGAAATTCATGAAACTAATATTTCCTCAATGAAAATCCAATTTCACATGGTTTTATGGTTTTGGTTTGAAAGACAAAATCTTGACATTTTTGCTCTCAAAACCAAAATTAACCATCTTATACTAAAACGTTTAGTTTTTTGCAAAGTTCAAAACTTTCTAAAGCTCCTTGGCCTAATTAAAACTTTTTCATAATATTTTTCTTTTTACAAAATTATGTGCTTAAAAGCTCATAAAATTTATATCCTAAAATCAGTATAGAATTTTCAGAAGCCATCTGTGATTTTTAGCCATTTTGATGAGGTCTATAATTTTTATGTTTTAAATTTTATCAAAATCATTCATCTTAATGGCTTTTTGAAAAGGCATTAAGTGTTGGTCTCTTAACGATGATATTGTGCTGGGATGATTTGTCCACCACTACAAATTCGACCAGCCAAGTGATTCAAGCACATCTTCATCAAAGTTGACAGGCAAACAGATCTTACCTACTACTCGAACACATTCTCTTGAAAAGCCATATAAGAAGGTCTATACTAGAACGAGCACCGCATTGCTTATCTTTAGCTTGTCAAAGGCCTGTTTAAATAGGATATCTGTAGAGCTACCATTATTTATAATGCCTTACATGGACCGGGCGTAGCACGAGTCCACCCCATGACCTAGGTGCACCATACTGTGATGTCAGGATGGTAAGTGACATATGTCACAATCCCAGAAGGTGGACAATCCTTCATCTAAGGGCTGTAATGAGACCATGTGGTGGCCTTGGGAATGAGTTGTTACCCAGCTTCAGGCCATATCTACTCGACCCCAGCACGCGTTCTTTCCGACAAGGCAACATCTTGAACGACGGTCAAAGGAGGCCCTGGGAACTATCTCGGAAAAGTGCACTAGTCAACTGGGAGTTGCATGAACTTAAAGAATGACTTCTGTCTGAGTAGAGTACTCGGACAGCTAAGGTGAGCTCCTTGGGAAAGGTGCCAAGTATACCTCCAATAATACTTACACTTGAACTACATTTATAGCGGTATTATAGTAATAACACAATCAATAATTATTATTTAAAATGAAGGACTTTTGTGGCAGATAAGACTACCAGTGTTACTGCACATTTGTAGTATTAAAATCACAACAGGGTTGAACAACCTATAAATGATCTTAAAAAATTTTCATGAAATTCTTACGCTATCGTTTACCAGCATAGAATTATTTTGTACTCATATTTTTATTGTTTTTTGATCATATAATTTTTATTGATCAACAATAGATAGAACAATCAATAGAACACTTATCTAGCAACACCTTTTTTTTTGTATTGTTTTACTTTTTTGGAGAAGTAGACATGTGCCCGGTTCTTTTTCCCCTAAAAAAATTGTCCTACCTCTTTCTTTTTTTTTTTTTTTTGGTTGAGATTGCTCTTGTGCCAGAGTTAGCAAGTCCAAAGCGGGGACTTTTTGCCACTTTGCCACCCGGCACTTCAGCGACTTTGAAAAGTTTTTGACACATCCAAGGAGCCTAATGAACCTGACCCAAAACCATCATTGTTCAACTCTGTGGGGCCCACGCAAAAAATTAAATATTTGTTTAAAGTCGGAGGCATTGACCCGGCATCTACGGGCCCCACACTAAAACAATAACTAGAAAGGCTATTGCCAAGAGCGACAGTCACGCTGGATCTTTTTTCAACCTTTTTCCTTCTTCACTAGTTTTGACTTGTCAGATTATGTACACGTGGATCATGGAGCTCCCAACTTCGACTTACTCTCTCCGCCCACCTGTCCACACCCTTTTCTACTTCCCTTCCAACGAAAAACAAAGAAAAGACATCTGCGTTTTCCTGGGTCCCCAGCTACAAAAAGTTCAACATTTGCTATTTGCCGCGACAATGCGTTATAAGGGGTTTTTTTATTAAAGGAAATTCTTACAGCAAAAACTGTATTTTTTTTTATCGTTAGGAGAGTTGTTGTTATAATTATTGGATTAATTTTTTAATAAAAATAGTTCTCGTCAATATCTAAATATTAGACCTTAAAAAATTAACTCATAGGTAAGAACAACAGTTCTGATCAATAAGGAAAGAAACAATTGGGATCCTTAATTAAAGTGGGACTTTCCTTAGGTAGGAAAAAAATCTAAAAAAAAAAAGAAAAAAAAAAGAGAAAATTAGTTGGCCGTAACTAATAATACATAAAAATCTAGGGAACGAGACAGCCCACGTCATTATAAAAAAAAAAAAATGAATGTCCTATTCTACTGGTGAGACTTTTGTCCTTTTTCGAGGAATCTTATAAAAGGGGTGGTGATTAATTTTTATTGGAGAAGCTACTTTAAAGACCTTGAACCTGGACGGAATTAGGGCTCTGTTCCTATTCTTCCTTCTATACATAAAAGTACGTCAAAATATAATATTAATTTTCTACCTTGTGTGCCATCAGTGTGTTTTCTTTGTTTTCCCTCAAAAAAAGGCGAGGACCATCCAGTGTGCGCAGAGGAAAAAGGGCAGGTGGTAAGCGATTCTCAGTTCTTCACCTTTTAGAATACATATATTATATTTCTATTTAGTACTTAAATTTTTTTTTTCTTTTTTTGTTTGTTTGTTTATTTCAATCTCAAAATATCATGCCACAGGCTTCGAACTTTTCAGTGGAAAAAAAAATATTTTTTTATGAAAGGAAAAAAAAAAAAAAAAAAACGAGAGAGCTCTTTTGTGGTGGTCTAGTAACCTAATCGTATCTCCCACTATCGACGGCCTTGATGAGAAGCACATGAACTCGGTGGTGAGAAAGCCTAAGCTCCACTTTTCTTATATTTTTGACTTTATTCTTTCAAAAAAAAAAATCTTTTTGTGCATATGTTTGAAAAGACCATTTAACAAAAAAAGAAAGAACGAAAAAAAATTTTCTGGGTTCATCTGTTTCTGATAATGATATTGTAATTTCTTCTCAGATATGTTATAATCCACTGTTTGTTGAGCAATGTGGATGGAACTGCATGTGTATTTATATATATTATACAATAAAATACATAATGATAGAGGATTTTACATCAGATTAGTGGTCATCATGTTAATTGATGATAACCAAATAGAATAATTTTGGTCATGCGTTTGATTTGTCAAGTTTGCTTTTAAGGCATTCCAAAGGAAACTGTTAGAATATGGTGACCCAAATTTAGTTTGACCCGACCCGAAAAGCTCACGGTGCGACAAATTGTAGTGAAAAACAAAAGTGAGATTTTTCATGAGATCTGTGGTGGTAGTGGAGGGATCGGGCCGATAGGCCCGATCCCGTAGCCCACCACTGATCTCGTCGGAGGTGCGGGGGCTCCGCCCAGGCAGTACGGACCTGTGTTGTTGGGCCGTTTAATTTATGTTTTTAGGCCCTTAGGGTTTTGCCTATACCTATATATATGATGTATTACGTTATCCTTGTTTTTATCGAATTTTAAGCCTTCCTAACGCCTCCACTATAATCTTTTCGAGTTTAGTGATTTTCTTCTCCTCTGCCCGTGGTTTTTTTCCTGTTTGTTTTAAAAAATCCTTCTCAGGAATAATAAATAGCATATTTTCAATGATGGTAGTCTATTTAAGTGTCTTGAAACTCTTGGATGCCGCTTTTTTTTGGGCAAAATTTGAGTGTGAAAGAGTCAGCAACAAGAGTCGAATTTTATTTTAGGTCCAATTATTAAAGGTCTGTAAGTGTGAGAAAGAAAATACCTTGCTATTCAGCGTACATCACAAGGCTTGGTTGACCGTGAATGTCGTACCATAAGGCCTAACTCTAGTAAACTCTCTTTGTCCTCACCACCAATAGATTGATATAGCCCTAAGCTTCTAGGGTTCAATACTCCACGGCTCACTTTAAGACCCTTGTTTGATTAATGTTTTGAGCAGTGTTATGTGTGTCCAGGTGGCATGAGTAAATTTGGACCCATTTTTTGAGTCGAGTTGGGTAGGTCCTTTCCATTCTATTGGTGTGTCCGAAGACCTCCAAACAGAGGAAAGAGATAAGACGGGATGACATTAATGACATTCTTTTTCCAGAAAAAGAAATTTCCTTGTCGTTTTGTCAACCCTCTTGGTCGTTTAAGTCTCTTTGCGGCTTTCACTCTCACTCACGAATCCCTCATTTATTTTTTGTCCTTAAGTGAAATCAGCGTTTGTCCCCTAATTAATCGTGACAGAATAATTGAGGGGTTTCGTCAAGGTGGGACATATTAGCAAAGACTTTTTTTGTATCACTTGATTATTTTTTTTAAAATATATTTAATTTTTGTAACAACATTACTCAATTAATTAAACTAAAAACTTTTGACCACTCGCTGGTTCTGATCCAATTTGATGCGGAAAACATAGCAAATTATTCTTAAAAGTGGAAGAAAAAGATAAGAGATGAGGTGCCCATATTACTATGCCTCTGGTTCTCCTAATGCCACCAGTAGTACTTCTAAGCCAACGGCATCTTAAATAGAAGTTTTTAATCACCTAAACACAACAAATGTGAATAAGAGATAGTGATGTAGATTGGGTTTCTGTCTTACCAGCAACGATTTTTTGTTTTCTTTTATAAATTCAAATAGGATTCTATTTTCTATAACTTTTTTTAAAAATTTTATCATTTTTTTCCACAATTCAAATTTTGTTTTGTCCACTTTTTCAAAACTTCATCTTGTTTACACTCGGTTGCGTTATTGCTTACACCTATTATCAGAAGTTTGAATAATTCAACGTCGGCCGGCTAGTGATTGCCAAAATAAACAAGTAAATAAATAAATATAGCTTTGGCTTAATTTCACAAACTTTGTTTCTGGGGCGTGTGAATCTGACATGTAAGAGAATCCAGATTCATTATAACTAGATTACTGTTCTTAATGGTTGTTATGTTTTTCTGCCTGAAAAATTTGACTGATAAAAATTCTCTTTTTTCTTTTTTCTTTTTTTTTTTCCACTTTGAGACTTATTTAAGGCCAAGTTTCTTAAACTCCTCTCTCCGCCAGATCGCTTGTAATAATAATCATTATAGCACCACATACCAATTCTCCTTTGAATATTGACCGGTTCGTTCTCCAACTACTATTTTACTAGTTGTTTCACTAGAAATACTAGTTTCAGATTCCTTGGGGACATTTATATCACTTCCTTAGACTGTCATTCACACGCATGTTTCACAATATGCCGCTATAAAAACCCACGGGAACTTGGCTTATTCAGGAAACCCCTTATGTTTGCACTTTTGCACGTAACAGAATTAGTTGTACTATAATCTTTTTTTTTAATCACAATTTCAGGTGGAAATATATATACAGAAAATATGTCATCAAGCACAGTTCATTCAACTGATGACCAGGACCCCGCAAAGGCCAAAGAGATGGATCACACTGCGGCGGGAAGTCATGAGTCGCCATCGGGGCATGGCGGAGAAGTTGACGGGCGGTACATGCACAAAGTTTCCGTTCCCCCAAAGCAAAATCTCTTGAAGGAGTTCAGAATGATTGTGAAGGAGACTTTCTTTGCGGATGATCCTCTCCGTCCATTCAAGGATCAGTCCAAGTCCCGGAAGTTCGTCCTCGGAATCCAGGCCGTTTTCCCCATACTAGAATGGACAAGAAGTTACAGTCTTAAGAAGTTCAGAGGAGATCTTATTGCTGGACTTACTATTGCAAGTCTTTGCATTCCTCAGGTAGATATATAATTAGTATACATGATTGTTTGTAATAATAATTAAAGGTTTATATATAATTACAATGTTGACCGATTCCTTAATTTAACTCTCAACTCAGGATATTGGGTACGCTAAACTTGCAAATTTGGCTCCACAATATGGTTTATGTAAGTTTTCTTTATTATAGTACTTGAAAAAAAAAAAAAATCTACACCTCTTGTTGCATGCGATGGTATTTCTTATTTTATTTTTATTTTGTTAATTATGAGGTTTTTTCTTTTTTTCTTTTTTTTATCTGAACCCTTTTTAATTCAGACTCCAGCTTTGTTCCACCGTTGATCTACGCTTGCATGGGAAGCTCAAGAGATATAGCCATAGGACCAGTTGCTGTGGTATCTCTATTGCTAGGAACACTTCTCCAGAATGAGGTTGATCACACCACAAACCCAACTGAATATTTGAGGCTCGCGTTTACGGCTACTTTCTTCGCCGGGATCATGCAGGCCACCCTCGGGATTTTGAGGTCACTACAATATTTGTGATTTAAACTGTAGTGAACTTGCATAGTATGAACAAAAGAAGTGGTTGTTCGTTCTTTGAAATTCTCTCTTTTGTGTTCACCAGATTGGGTTTCTTGATTGATTTCCTCTCCCATGCTGCTATTGTTGGTTTCATGGGTGGAGCAGCCATCACAATTGCACTCCAACAGCTTAAGGGTTTTCTTGGCATCCAAAAGTTCACAAAGAAAACAGATATCATCTCTGTGATGCACTCAGTGTTTGCCTCAGCTCATCATGGGGTAAGCTATATATTTTATTATCTCCCTCTCCTACTTAATTATGCATAAACATTTGTACTTATTAATTCTTCCTATTTACTGACTCTTATATTGCAAAAACTTGCAGTGGAACTGGCAGACTATAGTCATTGGAGTAACGTTTTTAGCTTTTCTTCTAGTTGCTAAATACATCGTAAGAATCCCCGAATAACTTTCAAGATACACTCGATTAAATTTTAGCAAGGCTCTTGAACTGGTGTCTAATTCATTACACATGTATCTTGTGCAGGGAAAGAAGAACAAGAAACTCTTCTGGGTGCCTGCAATTGCCCCACTGATATCAGTTATTCTGTCCACTTTTTTTGTGTACATAACTCATGCAGAAAAGAAAGGAGTTGCAATCGTAAGTATTTGGCATAATTTTATACCCATCCTTGCTTCTCACGACATAACTTATAATAGGTTTAATCATAAAGAAGATTCAATTTCAAAAATCCGCCTGAACTTTGTAACTAGTGTTTATATGTCCCCTAACTTTTCAGATATGCATACAACACCCTCAAAAATTGAGAAAACTTGCAATTATAGTCAACCCTCGTGTGAAGTTACATGTTTGAGATAGTTTGGATACTATTGCTATGGTAAAATGGCTTCTAATTGGGCGAGGTTCTGTTGAGTTTGTAAAGTTAGGCCCAATATCACTTAGAAAATAGTCTGGTTATTTACCGGTACCACTTTCACCTGAAATTAGGCTCAATTTTTCCCAAAGGAGTGATATTTGAATATCAATTCTTGTATCTCTAATTCATTCCTTGTGCTAATAGTCTTCCTTTTTTTTTATGTGAAGGTGAGGCATATAGAGAAAGGAATCAATCCTTCTTCAGTGGATCAAATATACTTCAGTGGTGAATATCTTGGGAAAGGCTTTAAGATTGGCATTGTGGCTGGCTTGATAGCACTAACGGTGAGACAACCTTTCCCGTTCTCCGATTAATTATTCCTTAGTTTGGCCTTCCCTTGATGTATCTAAACACTGATCAACTTTTGAATTTTTCAGGAAGCTATAGCAATTGGAAGAACATTTGCTTCCATGAAGGACTATACACTTGATGGAAACAAAGAAATGGTTGCCCTTGGAGCCATGAATATTGTTGGCTCTATGACTTCCTGCTATGTGGCGACAGGTCAGAATAAAGCTCAAACAAACACAAAACTCTCGAGAAAGTACTTTGAATCTTGAGACTAAGCAATTGGGTGACACACCAAAATATGTTTCCCCTAAAATTTTGAGGTGCATGTGCTAATTATAGGGAGATTAGTTAAGTGTCTTAACTTGTTATATCCCGTGCGCTGCTTGCAGGTTCATTCTCTCGCTCAGCAGTCAATTACATGGCTGGATGCAACACTGCAGTCTCCAATATTGTGATGTCCGGGGTTGTGTTCCTAACCTTAGAGTTCATCACGCCTCTTTTTAAGTACACTCCAAACGCCATCCTTTCAGCCATCATTATAAACGCCGTGCTCAACCTAATCGACGTTCAGGCTGCAATCCTTATATGGAAGGTTGACAAATTCGATTTTGTCGCCTGCATGGGAGCCTTCTTTGGTGTTGTGTTTTCATCTGTCGAGATTGGCCTCTTGATTGCGGTAAAAACTTCACGACGTGAAGTACTATCTTACATTGTTAGAGCAAATAATAAAGGAGGATTTTGATTAATTTTTCCTCTCTTTTTTCCCCTGGCTGTGCCATTGTAGGTCTCAATATCCTTTGCCAAAATTCTGTTACAAGTCACTAGGCCAAGAACCGCACTTCTCGGAAACATCCCGAGGACAACTGTGTACAGAAACATCCAACAATATCCTGACGCAACTAAGGTTCGTGGAGTTTTAATCGTCAGAGTTGATTCAGCGATTTACTTCTCCAACTCCAATTATGTCAAGGAGAGGTATAATTTATTAACCCTTTTTTGTTATACTCTATTCATTTATTTTTCTCCCTTAAATCCTTGCATTTTGTGAAAAGCCAATGACAGCTTGTATCTATTTATAGGTAGCTTCTAAAAACCTCACAAGTTTAACCATGACCTTAACTTTGCGTCGTTATGTTAGTTATGCTTAATCCATATATGACCAACATTAGAAGAACTCAAAATATTATACATGCGAAGAGCTTAAAGTTTCTAGGATCTGCTAGATATAATCAGTCCTAAGTCCTTTAGCTTTCATGGTGTCTAAAGTTCAACTGCTATGTATGCAGGATATTGAGATGGTTGACTGATGAAGATGAAAGAATAAAAGCAGCCAATGAACAACCTATTCACTTTTTGATAGTCGAAATGTCACGTAAGCAGTCTTTTTTTACCCTGGTCTTTGCACATAGATAGGCTAAAAAAATTACTCTTGTCCACACATAAGTTTATTTATCCTGTTTTTCACCTATTGGTTCAGCTGTTACTGATATTGACACCAGTGGCATTCATGCCTTGGAAGAATTGTATAGGAGTCTCCAAAAGAGAGATGTTCAGGTAAGTATCAAAATATAAATACATATATATGCTACTAATGTACTTGCTATATGACTTTTTAGTCTAAATCCCTTACCGTTCGCATTGCTGAACAGCTTATTCTTGCAAACCCCGGTCCTGTGGTGATCGACAAACTTCACGAATCCAAGTTTGAAAGTTTGATTGGCGAGGACAGGATATTCCTCACGGTTGCTGACGCAGTCGCTGCCTGTTCTCCGAAATTAATGGAAGAAGTATAGGAAAAAGAAATGGATATTTATATGCATGCATCTCCTTAAAAATGACATGATATTGAGCCGAAAAGGAAGAGACACACAGCTAAGTTTGAGCAGTTCTAGAGTGGTGGAGGAAGCCATAACAAGCGTTTGGTGGCACCTCCGGTGACTCCATCAGAAAAGAAAAGAAAAATAACAACATAAACGGGTGTACAATTGTGCACTTCATAAAAGCTACAAGGATGTGGATTTTAACTTAGAAGCTGTATGAAAAATACAAAAAATCTTGACTGTAACCTTTTTGGAACTATCATCATTCCCTTAAAACATTCTGGAATTTTGTTTTTATTCACCACATATAAATGCAGTTTAACGTTTTCTTTGGGGAATTTAAGGAGTTTGTTGAGATTGTGTTCAAGTTTTCATTTCTTTATTTAAGGAGTTGTTAACGTGATTGTTCCTATATATAAATGTTACCATAGTTTTGGACCAAAAGAAGCTTCCTAACGTGCAATATTACTTACTACAATGAACATTATGAAGTAATGAGATGAGAAAAAGATATACTAATATACAGAGTTGACCTATAAATAAAAAAATGGTTTTTTTTGGGTGGTCAAGTGGATCCTACAAACAGAATATCTACCGCATCATGAAAGCAACTAACGAATTAGTCAACCCACTTGGTAACAATTGTAGGTAACAATTGTTTAAACTAAAAATATTTATATGTTAAATTGCTTCAGATGAGAGAATTAAAAAAAAAATGTCATGCATTTTGAGAGATGAATGAAGAAATCAGAAATGCTTATCAACAAACACACATGGATCTGAAACAAAACACACAAACAAAAAAAACAAAAACAAAACTACAGTTCGCTTAATGCACGGCAAGTTCTTGTATTACTAAGCACAATCAACATAATCGCGTAGTGTGAATAATATTTGCTGACACTTTGACTTCACATTTTATTGTCTAATCAATTTGCTTTTTATTCATCGTTCAATTTGACACCTAGAATTCGCCAGTCTAAGCAACCATATTCAGATGAATAAAGGATAAATTAAGAGAATCGTCAAATGAAAGAAAGGCCATACGCTTATATGCCGTCCCTTGAATGGTTCCCCAGAAATCATTTTACCTGAAATTTATTGGATAATATTAGTCAGCAACATAATAAGAATCCATATTTTCCTGTTTCCATCAATTCGTTCTGACAGGTAAGAAAAGGAGAACATGATCCTTCAGAAACCCGTTGTCACTGCTATCAAACAAACTTTTCTTTTTGCTCATTTGTTTTAGGCACTGACACACACACACACACATATATATATATGTGTGTGTATATAAATATATGGACCAATTTAAAAGAGTCTCAATTCGCAAATAGTGCCAAAATCACATCATTATACTCAAAAACATCACATAATTAGAAAATTTTATAAAGTACATGTGTAGAGTAAAAAGTGACTGGACAAATGCACAACAGTATTATCAAGCAAATTAATTTTCCTTACCAGAAGTTCCTCTGTACTCTGCTGCAGAAGATAGATTTTATTGATTTGCTTAACCACCTAAATGAAGAGTCTATGACTTCCAAAATTCGATCAGAATCAGTTTAGAAAGAGTTAGGAATGGGAGAGTGAGGGATCATGTTTGTCAGGTCAGGAGGTTGGGGAGGGTGTTGAATATTGGGGGGTCTTGCTCTTTTAAAAAAATGGTAAAGTGGTTTGTGGAATCCTAATCAGGAAACATTTGAGCAAATATACAACCAATAACCAGAAAACACAGCTACGTAGTGTTAGAGAGAGAAAATAAAAGAGGAGAGAGAGAGAAGGTTTTGGTCCAAGCTAACCTTTAAACTCTTTTGCTGATCAGGTGGGAAATTTTGAGTCTAGATATTCTCCCTTTTGAGCTTTTTTATTTGAGGAATAATTTGAGAAAAGGGCCAAAAAAAAAAAAAAAAAAGAAAAAGGCATAAATTCGACTTTTTGGTATATAAATAAATAAATAAATATATATATGTATATGTATACACTTAAAAAAGCACTTAAAAGCTTCTTTGGTATTTTTAAACAAGTGACGCATTTTTTTTTTTGGTTATTTATATACAAAAAACTATAGTGCAATAAAATGCCTTTTTTTATAATGATGTAAGCAGAAATAAGATTTTAAAGGGGTTTGGTTCTTTTTTTGGTTTGGTTGAATGTAGTTGCAAAACGAAGCTAGATTCATGTAGACTTCATCCCAATTATTGTAAAAGTCTTCCATTATCGTATCGGGACATGAAAAAGATTTTTTGCTTTTTTTAAAAAAGGTCCTGTTCCTTACTCTCTACTTCAGCTTATTTATGATTCTTAACACTTTCTGTTATCCGGTTGGAAGAAACTTGGAATGTCATTTAGGCATCCAGGAACACCTTTTTCTTTTTCGCAATGAACCTTTTCCATCAAAGAATTTGTAGCTCTTCTTTTCAGAAATATATATGTATATACGTCGCTCTAGATCAAACCAACACCTCGTTCTTTTTTCATTTTACCATAATAAAGCTTTATTAAAACACGTGCCAAATTTGTTACTAAAAATTAGTATTTTTACAGGATACACTTGCTATCATTTAATTAAGATTAAATTATTATATTAGTCTTTAATCTTTTACAAAATTAAAATTTTGGTCCTCTTCAACGGATGGTCTTCAATCTAAGGCAGGCTAGGGTTCGATCGAGATCTGATGGGGTCGAGCTTTGATGGGGATTGTTGGAGAATTGTAGGATTTGGGCGATAATAGATCACTGGGCTTGGGAGGTAAGGGCAATCGTTGGACAATCACCGACAAGGGTTTTTATGTGCTTGTATCTCTCTTGATCATTTTCTCTACAGCCCAACAAGTAAAAAATCAGTTACGTGAAATTTTAAAGGCTAATTTTTTCAAAGCCTGAGATGAGATGAAGGAGAAGACAAGTATAGCTTCTAGAGGGAACGGGTTTACCAAGGGAGAAGGAATGGGTTCGCCGGAGAGAGGATCAGGGGGCTAACTGCTGCTTGGCCGATTATGGTGGCTGTCTTTTTTTTTCAGTGGTGGTTTAGCTGCACTTGACTTCCATGGCCAATGGATGCTTGTAAAGAGGTTGAAGATGATATGGTTTTTTTGTTTTTGTTCTTTTGCTGATGTTGCAAATTTTTTAAGGTAGAAACAAACTAATGGCTTGATTTAGTACTTTTGAATAGATTGTTATGATTACTTTTATTTTTTTAATGTATCAATATTTGAAAGGTAATTTAGTAATTTTAGTTAAAAAATTATATCCAACAACATTTAATGGTCAAACTTAATGGTTCTTCATCGACTCAAAAAAATATATCCTTTGGAGTACCCTTGTGGTTCTTATATCAACTGTTTATACAACATAAATTTACACTGACAATATTTTTTATACTATTAGTAAATTTCCCACGCTATTAGTATGCTTTCTTATATAGTTTATGAGGTTCTATAACTTTCCCTATTAATTTACATCCTCCACACAGTATAATTCTTATACTGTTTAATTTTATATAATCTAATTTTTACACTACTTAACTTTATGCAGTATAATTTTTACATTACTACACTTTATCAATATAATTCTTATACGGCGTTATTCCATTATTGCTTAATTTTTTATATTTCTATACAGTATTTTCTTAAACTTTATTTCTGTTTCAAAATTTGTTGCAATATAGTCTGCAATAATTAAGCTTTCTATCTTATTTTTCCTTGATTATCGTCTAATTCTTATTTTCGGTTTATTTGTTCTTTACTTAAGGGGATGACATGATTTTTTAATCTTAAAATTCTCATTTTCACTTTTATAGAATTTATTATAAAAATTGGATTAAAACAATAATCCTCATAATGCTAAGATTGATCCTTAAATTCTTAACAAACTTTTTAGCATAATATTTAGCTCACAAAATTTGTAATTAAATTACTTAACATAAATCTTTAATTATTGCATATCTAATACACTAAAATTCTCAAGTGTTACAATTAGTGTAACGCCCTTATATGGGGGTTAAACAGTTTTTAATGAATTAAAATAAAAATAAAAAATAAAAGTAAAACTTTAAAAATAAAGTTGTTTGGGACTTAAATGGAAACTCTCAAATCAAAAATAAAAATATAATTGACAATTAAACAACAGTCTTGTAAGGCCCCTAAGTAGGGGTTAACAGTTTTTATTAAATAAAATGAAGATTAGAAAATAAATATAAATCATCAAAGTAATTCGCCCGGGACTTAAATAAAGACTCTCAAATTAAAATAAAAACATAAACAAATAAATAAACCACAATTTAATGTAGCACCTTAAATTTTAATAATACACAACTGTCATCATCATCATTTCAACCCTCAACAAATCTTAATACAGTCACAGAAAGTAAACAATGGATGCTTACATTATCATGAAGATCATTCTTTGCATTTAAAGCCATTCCAACGTAATATAACTACCTAGCTTCTCCAACTATTTTTCTTGTAGCCACGTCACACTTAGTGAGTCCTGAAAAGATGAACATATCAGGGAATGAGCGACAACATGCTCAGCAAGGAAAACCATTACTCACCTTAAAATTTTATTCATTACCACATTAAAACTGTATGGTTAGTTAATTTACATCATATACCAAATTATGAGGTTTATTATGATCATATCTTGTGGATACCATAGTTAACCATTACCAGGTTTCACACTTATACATACATATAAATATCACAATTCATCATTATTCCTAGGTATCCACATTAAATAAAGTAACACTTCACTTATCAAAAACCAAATGGTTGTGTTTGGCCACCCTCCAAACATTCTGATGGTATTCCTGTGAGGGGACATCAAGCCCCGAGTCCTCACCAAGTCGATTCATGTATAGTGTGTTCTTGGACTTTCGACCCAAGGAAGCGTCATCACCTTCCCCCTATTTTACCTTTTAGGGTATTAGTGCCCAAAGACGTAACCGCCGCCCTCTTCACGTTTCACAATTTCTTTATATACAAATATCCTTTACAGAACCAGTTTTCCTAACCATGCTTCTAAATTTATAACAACATATATTAATTCATTATGTTCCTCGTTGTTCAATATAGGCCAAGTTCATGTCATAGTTTTATATGTAATTCTCATATCATAGCAGTTCAACATAGATATATATATATATATATATCTTGTGGTAAAACAATCAATTTTAATTCCATGAAAACCTCGCAAAAGATGAGTAATAGAAACCCTACCTTTCAAGCTTCTCAACAATCTTTTAATCTTAGAATTAATAACGTTAGCTCCACACACCTTTGATTTTATGTCATGCATAAAGACAATTAAAACTAAAGCACAACATATAACCACATCCATAAATGAATTAAGTGTAAATCTATATACTTTAGTCTCTAATAAGATTCATAAATCACTTAGGATGGTTTTGAAAAGGTTGTAAGACATTCAAGGATTAGAATATGAGCAAAGTTGGGTTCACTATCTACAATTAGCACATGGGTTATTGGGTGGTTTACTTAAGGTAGACGCGTGGTATACTGCTACGGATAGGTTTACTAGTTTCCAACCCGAGAATTAAAAAATTCATAGAAAATAAAATATAACTCCGATTTAGGCTCATGATAGCTCGTTGGAAAGCTTAGAATGTCTACTTTTAAAATATGTAAACCAATTTACAAAATTCATTTTCATCTAATCCCAGAATTTCAAGAAAGAGCTACTGCCCATAGAGATAATACAAGGTTTATGGAATATTAAGTTTTTCTTTAACTCAAAGCATATTATCCTTATTCAAAGTCTCAAAATTATTCTAAAATATGCAGCATGCATTATATAATCATAATAAACATATTCTCATGAGTTTTATGCCAAAATCATCATCAAACCATATCTCTAGCATTTCTTGCAAATAATGAGAAAAATATGCTTAAGTTTGCTTTTTAAGCT
>CAMOHE010028329.1:0-19774 GCA_946598075.1 Artocarpus hirsutus | reverse complement strand
TGTGATGTCCCTTTTGTTTGATATATGTGTATTCTTAGCTTAAGAAGCAATCCACAAGGAAAAACTGGAATCAGAAGCAAAGTGATTGGTACTGTTTTAGCTTGGAAGGAGTAGTAAGGTTCTCTCTAGTCAGAGTTTGAGTGGTTCTTTTATTAGTTTTGCTGAAGCAAGGAAGCTTTGAGGGTCAAGCTGAGTTTTGTAGAAACCCAAAGTTTATTCCAGTTTCCTTTTATTCAACCCAAAAGAGATAGATAGATAAATAGATAGATAAACTTGCAGGAAAGGAAAAGAATAATTTAAAGTGAGAAAAGGCGAAGCCCAGCCAACCTTTTATTAATTGCTATGATGTAAATGTTAATTCTAATATTAAATTTAATGATAAAAAAATTAACATGCCACATTTGACACAACCACTCACTTTATATTCCAGTACACTAATGCCATTATATTTAAGCATATCCTATTTTGTGTGAAAGCGCTAAAATATATAAAAAAAAAAGGTAAGAAAAAGAAAGAAAATGCCTTGTAATACTAAATCGTTTTAATATCTAATAAATTTGTGTATTTTAATCTGGTATGATTATATATATTAACATAGAATTCTACATTTTATCATATAACACAATAATGATGTTATATTTAGGGTTCGTTTGGCAAATGGATTTGAATTGCTGATTTGATTTGAGTTGTATGTTTTGAATTAGAATTTGAATTGTTACATGAATTAACATTTAAATGTGCATTAAGTTTTAATCTGAATATAAAATAAAATTAAAATTTGTGTTTGAAAAGGTAATGAAAATAGTTTTTAATTTATTCACAAATCTAATAAAATCTTAATATTAATAATCCTCAAAATAAGCAATATAGATCTTAATTTATTCCTCTCTTCTCTAGAACACAATGAAAAAAGAATTATTTGAATTGGATATCAAATGAAGCAATTATGATTTTTTTCCTCAAATATAAGAGAGAATTTTAACTTTTACTGTAGCAAAGATATCCGAGTATTAAAAGTTTAAGGAGAGGTCATAACTTTAAAAACTTAGATTCTTGTACTTATTTGATTTGGATTTTACAGAAAACAAATAAGTATTTAAAGGATTCTTAATTCTAAAATCCAAATTTGAGTTCATTAGATCTAAAAAATACCTAAAACAAACAAGCCTTTAATAATCACCAAGTATGGTTCAAGGGACATGCCTTTCTTGGGTAAGCAGCAAATCCTTTGCAAAAAGACAACAAAGTAAGATAACGAAAGGGCCGAAGTCTCAAGACAGAGTAGCAACTCAAAGAAAAGCAAAAACAGAAAAACTAAAAAATAATTATAAAAAATCTGACGCACTAGATGATGCCCAAAGATGTATTTTTCATCTTTAATATTCTTACTAGAAACCTCAAGTACTCTATTTGTCTCTTTCCATATTTAGTCACCAGCGTTGTATTTAAGGTTCGAATCACACTTTTTGTCATCACAAGTGGACACACTTAACCTTAAAATACAGATGACACGTGTTGACTGATCAAAACCCAGGTAGAAAACTAAAGGTATTTATCTTTTTTATATTCTCTATTTAAGATTAATTTAAAAACTATACATTTTATTTTTTATTTCATATGTATATCTTTAAATTAGATTTAGTACATACCTCGGTCATAATTAATTTTAATCTTTAAAATAACCAAATTATTCTTAAGTAAGAGAGAAAAGTTTTGAAAAATAAGAAGAAACAAAAACACACAAAACACTCATTTTTAGGATAAAGTTTTTTTTTAAGTATTTAAAGTTCTCTTACTTGTTTTGGATAATTTCTAACGTTAAAAGTGAAGATTGATGGGAAATCAGTATAAATTTATGTATTAAATCTAATCATCAGGTATACATTTGATGGGATAAAAACCCAAAGATATAGTGTTTGAATAAACCAAAAATCGTATAAAAAGGTAAATAACCCTAAAATAATGGGTTTTTTTTCCAGTGTTCTCAAAGATGTGAAATACATGAGATTCAATATTAAGCTGGAATTGCCTATAAATTTCACATAACAACCTGTATAAGATTAAAAAAATACAAAACAAAACAAAACTGCTGCATGTGTAATAACATGGCCTCGGAGTTCTGTTCAGTATAATTTATTAATGGAAAATTACTTCGGAGGAAGAAAAGGAAAACAAGAAAATTAAACATTAACACTCAAATGAAAATTTTAGTAAATTTTTTATTGGGTTAAGGTTTTTTATGAAGTCAAGATTACACGAAAACAAGGAGCAAGTTGGGAATGAAAATAATACATACTACTAGTAACACTGCTGAAGAATTCAAACCAAAAGCATCAATCAGTTCCAAATGGGGATATTCATCCAAGATCAAGCCCAAAAAAAATAGTGGTCAAAATTGAATGCCTTTTCAGTATCATTTCAATTTCTGCAGCTGAAGTTTGCACTGCAAAATAATAGAAGCATAGAGAACTCAAGGTAGTGTTAAAATGTGAAACTAAGATCGAAATATCTGCACCAATTCGATGCACTTATAAACTTCCATTAACTATGTAAGAATAAGATTAAGAGATCTCAGATCTTTAACAAGCAACTAATATTTCATAGTTTATGGAAAACAAAGAAGACCCAAGTAGCAAAAAGAATGGTTTATCAAGCTATTGAAGCTGCTGGAACGCACTGCCGAAAATTAACGTCAATTCAGGTCCATGATACCAAAACAACTGTGAGGAAAACAAGTACACACATGGAAGTCCCGAGAAACCTCTAAGAAGAATGACAACGCATTGCCCAGCGTAAATCCTTAGATAGTATTTGGTTTTAGGTGGATAGTTGAACAGCAAGAATACTGGCAAAATAAAGAACACCGTTAGACAATAGACCAATCTGCCAGAATTGAGTCTTATGTTAGTATATCAAACAGAGCAACAATTAATCAATTATTTGCAAATAACCTAGAGCCTATTTGGTTGAAGAGGATACATGGTTTGAACCCGAAATCTGCCTTGAACCAGCATTTAGCAACCACTAACGCAAACCCATTTCAAAGCATGATTTGACAATTTAAACTCAAAATTCTCTCTAAATTTGGAATTACCTCTCCTTGTTTCAAGACTTAGAACCAATTTTTCAAACCACACTTTTTAAACTCCCCATTAAAAAATTCCTGTTCTTTCTATTTTCTTCTTCTTGTAGCAGGGCATTTTCATTTGTCCTTTTTCCCTTAAAAATCTAAGATAAAAAAAAATAAAAAATTAAAAACCCATTTCTTCCGTGTGTTCCTAGTCTTTTATCAGTTCCAAATGTCTAAAAACTTAAAAAGGTTCAGGCACCTACATTCCTCCTTTTCAATTATTTAGCGTTTACACTTTACAATCAGCAGTTACTAATGTAAATCGGCCTTCAAATCTCAATGTCGTTTTCAATTTTGGCTTATTTTTATACTATTTTAAGTTTAGGAATTCAAGGAGGGCAAATGCCATCTAATTAACTGTTACCAAGGCCAAGTTAAGCTAATCAAAATTCAAAATTGGAGAAAAGATCAGAAGAAAGCAAACACAGCAAATATAGAATCAGTTTGTTTCTTCATTAATTCACCTATGTATTGCTATTGAAGGTCCATTCAATATATTACGCCTTCTTTTCCGTTCTTGTATGCTCTTATCCTTCTTTCAGCAAGAATTCACACTGCAGTTGATAAATAACCTTACATATCCAGAGTTCATATATAATTGTGTGTCAAATAGAAAATGGAGTCGAACTCCCAGAAAAATATAGTATATTTACATTTTTACAGAAATTGAGATCAGTGTTGGTCACATTGAAAAACAAAACAAATCAATAGACGGTTGTCGTATGAATCAACCAAAATAGCTTAACAACATGTAATTTTGACTTTGAGAAATGGTCACAATAACATCATTGCAGTCTCGACATGAATAAAAATAACTCAGGCATTTAACTTTAGAAAGAAACAACTTAGAGATAAAGATAGGTTTTTGCAGTTTGTGAGCAAATGGAGATAAAGAATCAACCTTTCCAAGGCTCCAAATATTCATCACCTAAGAGTTCTGCAGCCCTCTGGCCTTACAAAATGGTGTGATAATTTGAACCCTTCAGCTCTGATTATAATAATATATACCCTCCACTTTTCAGCAGAGGAAACAGTGACAATCCAAAGCAAAGGACAGACCAAGATAAGAAGCCATCAGATTCAGTCATTGTTCTTTTCACCCAGCAACTCAGTCCCATCTAGTCTGTTGACATCGTGTCATGAGTAACCAAACCCTGGGCTTCATCTCAAAAGAACGAGAACAAGGACCTTTCTCTTAGCATCATAAAATGAATTCAGGAAAATTAATTGCCAACTTCTCCAAGGCTGCCAAAGCAGCCTTGGACCTGTTCCTCTCAGCTTCATTACCTTAAACCGTTCTGTAGCCTTTTCTCCCACCTTAAAAAATGGGACATAATTTGTCCTGCGGGACTAACTCTAGGCTATACACCCGAATTATTATGACAGGAAATAGTGAAATCTCGCATGCAAAGGGGAGAACAAAATCTGCAGCCCTAAATAACAGCTGAAATTCCCCACAAGAAGAAAATAATTACCAAATAGCCATCAGCTTGAGCCATCGTTTTCAACCACCAACTCGCTGCCCTCTAAATTCCTCGTCTTTGATTCACCGTTAACCAAACCCCACCGCCCCAAACAAACAAGATCAAGAAGCTTTCTCCCGGCGTCATAAACTGGATTTGGGTGAACTAAACATCCCCTCTCATAAGCCTCTCTAAGAAAAACAGTATGCCTCTTCCCCTTGGTGGACAGATAGAAAATCCCAGGGTGGTCCAAGAACAAATCCCTTATATTAAACTCAATTCCAAACCACTTCCTGAAATGGCTAATCTTCTCCACTTCCACCATCTTCTCCACAGTCAAGCTCAAAAACTCAGGACCTACACCAACTGCCCTCTTCTCCAAAGCCATAACACCACCCCTATCAGACCTCTTCTTCAACTCACTCATACTCAACTTATCATAGGGCCCCACGTAAGGTAACCCCTGCCACTCCCTACCTTTAGCATTGAAAACCTTACTCAGACTCATCCCTGGAGGATACCCATGTCGAAAACTAAACTTAATCTCTTCCCCATCAACACCCTCTTTACAACACTTCTCAACGCTCCATTTCTCAACAGCAGCACTAAAACAAGAGCTCATAAAAACACCATCATGATTCACAAGTTTAACTAAATGAGTACCGGGTTCTTGAGAATTATCAAACAGTCTAAAACGGCGAGAGTTTTTGGCAATTACAGAGTCCTCAAAGTGGTCAGGAAGACCCCATTTTCCTCCACACCTTGAAGATGGCCCTGTGCGGGAGAGTCTTGGAAACAGACATTGTTAGGAGCCGGACAAGCCTGTCTACGACAATGGATAAGTTGTCCTTCATGGCTTTGGACTCTCGTTGGGCGATTTGGAGGGCGGAGGGGCATGGCTTTGGACTCTCGTTGGGCGATTTGGAGGGCGGAGGGGGTTAAACAACAGAGAATCTGGGCCATTTTGGGGTCGTGGGAGATGTGGAAGATGTGAGGGTATTTGCGGAGGAAGGAGGCAGCGCCGCAGTTGAGGTGAAGCTTTTGGGAGAGTTTGGACAGGAAAGGGAGGGAGATAACAGCATTTTGAGGGTTTGCGAGGGTGAGGTTTTGGATGGAGATGACTTTGAGAAGGTTCTTGTAAGAGTCCATGAGTTTTTCGAATGTTGCGTCTCTAGCTCTCGAGGCAACATATTGGGAAGAGGTGGTTTTGGGACGAGTGAGAGTGATGGTAGCGGAGGAGAATTGTGTTTTCTTGGTGATGGATTTGAATACCTGGGTCGCCATGGGAATGGGATACGGAGGAGAGAGGGGACTGTAACTTTTCACTACTGGTAGAGAAGGAATTCAAGAGTTGGTTTGTTTGAACTGTAAAACAAACAACACAAAAGTAAGAGCTCCTCCAATCTTGTTGCAAACCCGGCAGCACCGGCAACTCCTCCAACCAACCACCACCCCTCGTCGAAAATTACTCCTTTCTCACTCTTCTATCTTCGAAATAAAGGTACAAACCATAATTACATTGAAGTACATAAAAACGGAAAGAAAAAAAAATAAAAGTAATTATATGTAAAGAATCCACAATCAAGAACACAATCCTCACTAATCTAAAACACTAAAAATCACCCTTTAATCTTATCACAGTCCACACATAAGCTTCAAAAAATAACTCCGATTAGTTAAAAATCCCAACCCAAAACAACAATTTAACTAAAACAAAACAGATCCATTAATTAATCAAACTCAATTTGCTTTAATTTTCTCGTAAGAACATGTTATTTAAAAGAAAAACATCGAAATAAAAGCAACAGAAGCAGAAATCGATAACAAGATTTTACCATTCTCGAACATCTCCAACGGCCTCTTTCGGGTCAGAGAGTACCCGCCGAGGCCGTACTTCTTCCTCTGCCGTGCCGTCGGGGAGACATCGCTTTGGCGGCGACAGAGTGAGTTGCTGCTGCTATGGCGGGACCTGGGATGAAAATGGGATGTTTGGCCGTGAGTTTCTTTTATTTGTTTATTTTTCAATCATTTTGTTGAGTTTTATGTTTTAAAAATATTTCTAAAAAATTGCAACAAATAATACATTTTTTTAATTTTAATACAAATAACTAATACACTTTTAAAAATATTGTATACATAATATTAATATTTTAAACAGTAAATTTATAATTTTACCCTCATATTCTTCTTTCTTTTTTTTTTTTTTCTTTTTTCTCTGTTACTTCATCACTCTCTTCAATCTCAGTTCATAGATTTGTCTTTCTCCTCCCTCCTTTTCTTTCCCTCACGGTGACAGCGAGCACATAGTGAGACGGCATCTGCGATTCTTGGACGAGAATGTGGTGGTGGCCACGATTCCGGCAATGGCTCCTGCACTGCTGCACCTCGCACGAGTCTGACGAAGTCTCGCGCGACTTCGGCGACAATGTCTGCACCTCGCATGACTTCGGCACTCCTCCTTGTGTGACTCCAGTGAAGTCTTCTGCACCTCGGGCAACTTTGGTGCCTACTCTAGCGCGACTCTGGCGACAACACTTGTTCCTCGCATTACTCTGGAGCTGCCAACTCCGATGATAGCAAAATCACCACCTCTAGCGATTGTGTTTGTGACACCCATGTGATTTTCACGATGGAGGACGTTGCTACTCGGCCTATATTCGTTGAGGAGGGATTGATGTCGTCTGGGTTTCAGCATGAGCCGCTGTCGCAAGGTACCATCGTCGTTCGTGTAGGCTTCGTCGCCTCTAGTCTTGTTGTCACCATTGATTGCCGAAGCAGTGGAGGAGGGGCACAGAAACCAGCGTCGTTCATGAGGCTTCGTCGCGTCTTTCTGTCGTCGTCAATAGCTAATGTCAATTCATCAAGTGGCCTCATGGCTTGCAATGGCAGCTCCCTCGATGTTTGGAAGGTTCAACGATAATCCTCGCTGCACCAGAGAGATCAGAAGGGAAGAGAAAGAGAGAGAAAAAGTGAAAGGTTTATTACTACTAAGGTAGTAATGTGGGGTCTTTTAGTCATTATATTACTTGATTAGTGTGAATTTAAAAGCAAATGATCTATTTATTAACAATTCAATAATTTTGGCCCATTAATTTTTATTTTTCTTTTCATTTGGTCCATTTCCTTCCTTCTCCCAGACCCAAAACCTAGAGCAACGTTGCCTTTTGATAACAATTTCACATGTACCAATCGACCCAAACACTTCAAAAGCAAAAACAAAAACAAAAACTTTTCGCACCGTTTTCTCAGCAAGATCTATTGGCACCACTGATCTACCTCCAATTGCTATCGTTGTCTCATTAAAAAAAATAATAATAAATAAACAAAAAAAGAAAAACAACAATACCATTGCAATCGGGTCGAGGGTCGACAGCGAAGGGCTGAGCTGCGGCAGGAGGTGGAGATGACTGGAGCGGCAACAAGGAGCGTAGGGGTAGCCAGAAAGCAAGGGAGGGAGGGTCGGGCGGGATGTGCAGGCGCTGTTGTTACTGTTATTCACACGCACTTCAAACTTCTTGAAAAAAAAAAAAAAGAAGCACACAAACATGTGCGGAACCACACTTTGATATTGTTGCTGATGTTTTTGCTGTGTTTTGCATTTGTTGTGTGCCCCACAAGCATATTGGCGTTTCGTAAATTATTTTCAAAAATTGTATTAAATCTCTGTTTTTTTTTTTTTTTTTGAAAACTTATTGAAACAAATTGAGATCTTGAACATATTTGTAGTAAATAGTAATAGAAAAATTTACGAATAACTTTTTTTATTGTTATTTACTATAAATATTTTTAAAACTTAATATTTACTTCAAAAAGTTTTAAAAATCAGACATTTCTTTCATTCTCATCACCAAAAGCAGAATTGCAAGTATTTAATTAATTATATATAAAACTGATCTTGAGATGTATAATGATGAAAATAGACATATTTTACTAAGCATGTTTATAGTTTTAGTTTTTAATTTTTTAATTTTTAGGTTAACATGTGTAATATTTATACATAAAAATGCTAACAACTATAATTTTATTATTTATTTATTTAATATATTTTCAGACAAATAATTACTTTTGTTAAACGAGATAAATTATAAGCCCAAATATCTTAAAAAAGCACGACATTAAAAGTAATTTACTAAGGTTGGTTTAGTAATTTGTTATAGAAAAAATGGATGGATTGAGAATTATGTATTATTATTAAGGTTAGTTTTGTAATTTTAAATTATAACAACGAAGTTATTGTAAAAAAGCAACTTTTGTTCTGCTTCTCAATTTTTTCTACTAAACAGTAGTTTTTAAAAACAATTTTATAAAAACAAATTTTACCAAATTCCGTAAACTGCTGCAGGCAGTTTCAGAAGCCAAAAAACGACCTCTAAAAGCAATGTCAAAAGGCTCTAAATAATTTCTTTTTTGCATAAACATACTCAAAACATCTGTATTACTAAAAGACCACTTTTCCTCTTTTATTACCAAAATCGTAAAACATCTCCTATATTTGTGAAATCAATTAAAAAATACCTCATAATTGAATTAGCCTTTTTTAAAACAATACTACCCTTTAGAATTCCCATAAAATATTTTTTTACATTGAATAAAATAAATCTTAAAACTTAAAAATATAAAAAAATAATAATAATTGATAGGAAAAAAAAAAAAAAAAGCAATTCTCTCTCATTGGCAAAGCAGTCATCTCTTAGGAGATTCGCCATTACAACTCCCAGTCTCCACTCCCGGTAATGTCGCCATAGCTAAGCCCACCTCCCTGACCATCCCCCATGTGGACATCCCTCCCCTTTGTGAAAGTTGAGATATGTTGTCGCAAGGTTACCCGCAAGGAGTGTTTTGTTGGAAAGCAAGTTATTCTACCATATCTCTACGAAGTATATTGGCCAATTCAAGCTTGGGTGGCTCTCTTGACACTTTCATTCTACTTTTTATATATTTTTTAAAATAAAATTTCCAACTATTATATTATTTATTAGTAAAATTATTTTTAAAGACAAAAGTATTTAAAAAAATATTTATTACACACTATATCTTAAAAAAAATTATTATTGCGCCTATTTTTTCTAAAAAAAAATAAAGATGGATTTCAACGCTCCTTAGAAAAAAAATATGTGGTTTCTTTTTCTTTAATTTTTTCTTAAATTTTATTGTTTAATATTAATGAATCATATAAACTATTTGAACCCAATAAAAAATTACAATAGCGTAATTTTTTGTAATTTTTTATTAGCTGAGTAGAATCTTTATGCATTTTTTATTGTTAAATGTAAATGAATTATATAAATTTTTGACCCTTTGATTTGCAAAAAAAAAAATCTTACAAATATTAGTTGACGAATTGACTATAATTTGCATTTGAAAAGTAAATCGATTTGGTTCAATAAAGCATATCACCGATTGTTTTTTCCTGGTGAAATGAATAATTTCTTTGAAGTAAGTGGAATCAATAATTTGCAGTGAAAGAATTAATAGTTTAGGTTTTAAAATAAAAAATAGAAATGGTGTAAAGAAATCATTGGGTTTTTTTTTTTTACATTGAAGCATTCATCACTTTTTTTTTTCTTTTTTAACTTTAGTAACTTTATAAAATCTGTTACACATATTCAATTGAAGTTTTAAAGAAGATCGATGTTTTTTTTTTTTTAGAAAACGTTTCTTTAAGCTATTGAAAGTGTGATTGTTTTTTCGGTGGGTGGAAAAAAGGAATGTTGAGATTTGAGAATTATCAAAAAAAAAAAAATCTTTCTATTTTTAGATTGATTGATGGTAATTAGGTGTAAGCATATCGTATTACTAGATTGTAGAAGATCTCTTAGTAAATTAGGAAACTAATTATAGTAGATAGCTTTTGGAGTTTATGCCTATATAATCGTATTCATTTTTACTACAAATGTATCAGTGAATGAAAGAATGAGTGTATTCTTGATCCAGAGACTAGGCAAATTTACCGAATCATGTAAAATTTCTTGTTCTTTCTTTTCTATTATTTTTTATCCTTTATTTTCAAGAAAAACAACACAATTTAAATGTAAGGACTTCGTTAGTATTTTAAAAGGGGTGTAATAAGTAGAATAAGGGTTGGTTTAGAAATAGGTAAATGAAAAGTAGAATAAGAGTTATCAATAGATACACCTTAAAAGATTTTCATGCCCATCCAACAGGAACCCCAACCAAAAGCGCAATTAAAAGAGGCACTATAAATAAATAAATAAAAAAAAGAAAAACCGTCCAAAATCTTTTTTTTTTTTTTTTAAGAATGAGGAAAATATCAAAATTTTAATTTTTTTTAAATAAATATCAGGTTTTAAAAATATTCATAATAAATGTCAAATTTACAATGTAAATAACTTATTTGCTATATAAATAAGAAATATTTACATCGTAAATAATAAGTTAAATACATTATTTACACCATAAATACTTTTATTGTATAAATAAAAATTATTTACCCTATAAATAAAGGGATAAATAAATTTTTTACGTCGTAAATTTGACATTTTACTATAAATATTTTTAAAACTTTACCTTTACCATAATTAGTTTGAAATAATGACATTTCCAACCGTGTCTTTTTTTTTTTTTTTTTTGTGCTATCAATTAAAAAGGTAGTTTTGGTATTTTATAAATTTCACAAGTCAAATGTGGAACAAGCAAAGGTATATTTTTTTCATTCATATAATTAGATGAGAAAAGGGTTGTTTTTCCAAGTTTAATCATTTACTAGACCAATAAATTTATGATTAGTTCTTGAATTCTTTTCTCTCTCTAGAACTAGTTCTTGTAGTAACTTTTGTCTCATAAATAGTCATTGAACTTAAAAGCATCTCTTAAATGATCCCTGAACTATCTTCTCTCTATAAGCAGTTCATACATTAAAACTTGTACTATATTTACTCCATAAGCTAAAAAAATGTTAAAATTAGTTATATTGTTAATAAATAAATTTAAAAAAATGTGAATTTATACTAAATATACAGCCTTTCAAAAAATAATACCAAAATTAGTTCCTTTGCTACACTTATTTGATATTTTTTTTATCTACTTATTTAAATATCTAACTTTGATATTTTTTTGCAATGAACATATTTTACCCCACACAATAATAAATACACCCAAATTATTTTTATATCTCATAATAATAAATTTAAAAATATATAAATATGTTTTGTATTTTACCCATTTTAATCCCTTCATATTCCAAATAAACTATCTTTTTTTTTTCAAATTTTCTTAGTAAGTATATCAAATTCGTGTAAAAAATCAACATTACAAAGAAATTTAATTAAAAAAAAACCTTACTTAGACAAAATAAAATGTGGAAACCCATCACATTCAAAGCTCAACTAAGAAGACAATGTTGGTATATATCTTAACCACCCATTTTGAGACCTTTTAACATCAAATTAAGGATCCAAAGTTTCCTTAAAGCTAATTAAACTGCAAACCCAATTCACAATTTACAAAATGTATCTCATGATTATTTTCTAACATTGTTTTTATAGTAATAAGAAAATATATTTTTATTTGATGTTATTCATAAAATAGGTGTAAATGGAATTACATTTTTTAAAAGTTTAGGGACTACATATCCAATTCAACTTCATATATTTAATGTTTTATATTTATTTATTTTACAAAGTAACAAATTTTGGCATATATTTTTGAGTTAGGGACTAAATATAGTATAAATTGTAACATATGGACTATTTATAAAGAAAGAAGATAGTTTAGGGATAACATATGAGACAAAGTTAACTTTTACCATCTAAAATTTAATAGAGAGATCATTTATGACATTTTTTTAAGTTCAATGACTATTTCTGAGACAAAATTGACTAAAGGACTAAACCTGAATTTGGCATCCCGGCTAGAACTGTGTGTTCCAACTAATAAATAATATAAAGCTCTTAACAGCTATTATAAAAAGCAAAATATTGATACAATTTTCAAAGTGATATTTTAGTCCCAACTGCTCTCCTAAAATCCCTTTAAAAATAGTTCTAGAAGAAAAAAGTAAAAGAAAATTTAGGGACTATGCTAAACATGGTGAGTGCTTCGGATACTTTACAAGTTTCCAATTCAAGGTTTGAGTTTGGGGCACTCGGCAGGAGTTTAAAATTTGGGTCCTAGGGCACCCAAATTTTCCAAACAAACAACACCCACTGGTGTTTGGTAACCTTACTTGGGAATTATCAGCAAATCTCCTCGCTGTTGAACTACTTTTATTACAATATATTTTCCTTCATCCCTACCTTCATGTACATGCGCCCTGTTTCCAATGAGATGGTAGGAGAGCTGATCAAACCATCAGAAAATCCAAAGGAACTCAAAAAAAAAAAAAAAAAAATCAATGGGCTCTCCAAAATTTTCCCAACAATAAACACTTGATCTCTAGCAATATTTGTAAACCCTATATTAGCCTCCATTTCCACATCACATACCCAAACTGCATTCTCTTTCCTTATTGCATCTTTTGAGTGATTAATCAAAGCCACTAGTCTTCAAAAGCTATTATATATAATGGCGTTAAGCAAATTTTGCTTGATTTTAACTTTTCTTGTCCTTTTGAGTATTGATGTAAGCTTAGCGGCTCGTCATCTCATGCAAACGACAACTCAACCTAACACCCCTACTACCAAAATCTAAATGGCAACAAAAAAACTTCCCTGACCTCAAATGGCCGTTTGCTTATATGACCATTACAGAAATAATAATAATAATAATAATAATAATTATTATTATTATTATTGAGTTAGGTTGTATAAAACAAAGAAGCGGTTTGATTATTGCTGCCGTTTTTCTTCACTCGTTTCCAGCTGCGGAGTAAGCGAATTTGGGTTTATGATTCAGTGAAACGCAGCTCAAGGACGAACGATTGAAGATGCTGATCTGGGTGCTCATTGGGCATTATTTGACTGTTCCAAGGGTTGTAAAGTCAAGAGGAGAGATGGCGCCTGTTAGGCTTCTCAAGCCGTTGATCAGGTTCTGGTATGCACGATTCATGCCTAAAGTGGGAGATCTATGTGAGTGCGCTGCAGGGGATTGGAGATGGCTGACATCCCGTGTGATGCGGGCCCCAAGTTTCGGATGACGCGGAGTTGACTGCCCAATGAGAAGCTGTCGTGTGGCCATTGACTGATGACGTGGCTATAACATGGCAAGAGCCAGAATTGTTTAGGAAATTGCATTCTAGCCACGGATTTTGAAGTTTTATTGCACTTTTCTTCCTACTTTCGCCTCAAAATAAAGATTCCTTGCAATCAAGCTCGACAAATTAATTATTTTACAAAATAAAAATTACTAAAATTAATTAAATATTATTACTTATGTATTTAACATAAAACTGAGTTAAGAATAAAAATACACTTTAAAAAATGAAAATGAAAATCAAAATAAAACTTAATTAAACTTACAAAAATTAACTAAAAACATTTCTAAAAATTATCAAAAAATATAATTAAACATAAAAACTCAATAAAAATTAATAATTAAACAAATTTTATGTACAACATATTAAAATACTAAAGACATAAAAAAACTGCTTAATAAGAGGATTTAACAACAAATAAAATGCTAAATAAATTATTTAAAACCTTGTAAAACATGCATTATTACATGTTGTTAATTATCCTTAAACGTGGCATGTTGCTTGTCCTCAAACAAAAACAGAAAAATTAAGAATGAAAACAAATAAAAACACACGAGTTTGAGTTGATGGGTTGAAAACAGGCCTCAACGGTTTTACAGATAGCATAGCTCAAAAAATTTCAAAACATTACAAATATATGTAAATTTAATTCAAATGTTAACTTTATCTTACTTAGATCCTTTGAGTGTGTGTGTGTGTGAAAACCATTTACACTTAGATGATGTTGCCCAAATTAATTTATGCAAATAAAAAATTTAAAACAGATTTTAAGTTCAAAATTTTGAACTCTATAGGCTTGTTTTTCATAATATCTCTTCATTTATTGGCTCATAATGTATGGCTAGGGTAATCGTTAAGATTATTTGGATATTAGTGAGTTTAAATCACCCATAAAACATACATCTATTCATAGACCTTAAGAGCACAGAATCAACATCCCATTTCATCATCATCATCATCATCATTGTGTTTTAATTTATTTTATTTGGGATTGTGATGCAAGATAGAATACTCAAATGTTTTAGTGAGAACAATGGAAAGAGAAGGAAAGAACGAGAGAATAAGGTTGCTGCACTTTGTTTTTTTTGTTTTTTTAACAATTATATATATATATATTCATAAAAAAGAAAGGGGGCCAGGTTGATTAATTTTTAAACAACTATATTTAAAAAGAAAAAAGGCTCGGCCCTTCATCAATGGTTGTTGCACTTTGTTTTTTGTTTTTTTAACAATTATATATATATATAGTTTAAAAAAGAATAGGGTTAGGTTGATTAATTTTTAAACAACTGTATTTAAAAAAAAAAAGAAAAAAAAAACTAAGGGGGGGAGAGGCGGGCTGCATGGATCAGTTAACATCCGATCGTGGCTGCTGTTAGAAAACGATATGCAATAGAATTTTAAAATTTGTAAATCAGAGTATATTCTAAAACACAATCAGTGAAGAGAAAGGCGATCTAGAAGAGTCTCAACTAATTAGTCTTCTTTGCTATTTTCTATCTACAATCAGAGTGTGTATGGGCACACGTTATATAGCTCTTTCTCTAGTGACTCTCCTTCAAACCAATCGAGAAGACCTAGAGCTAAGGTTCTTAATTGTGAACAATAGCTCTCATGGAGTTTTAGAGTTTCTCATACTAGAGTACTCACTCTAAAGTTCTCAACTGGTCTAAATAACTAAGAAAACCCACCTCCTATATATAGAGGTTGGACATGGGGTTAACCATTTTCAGATAAGGCCTCAAAAATTCAAATTTGGATCAACTTCGAATGAAAATCATGTCTAAAACGCATAATCAAATAATTGTTAGATCGGCACTCTGAACTGATTCATCAGCCTGCCGAACTTACTACATTGGCAAGCTGAACTAGCAGATCGCCCTGCTAAACTTGCGATAATATGATCCTCGAGAATCTTTTATTTCTCACTTGAGATTTTTAAATAAAGCCTCAGTTTTAATTCAAATAACCTATTAAAGTTATCTGATAAAAATAGTCATATCTAGATAAGCTCATAGAAAATAAATATTATCTCAATAATTCAACATGTTTATCTTGAATTAATTTACAACATTAATTCAACCAATAAACAGACATGAATTATCTGATCATATCGAATTTTAGCCAATCTATTAATTTAACAAAAGTCACTAATTTGTCGAAAAAGCACGCCGTATCATTACAAGATTTATTATGAGCTAGCAAAGAGGGACCTAATAGACCTATATAGTTCAAGCTCCAATAATTATAAAATACAATATCCCAAATATATATTTTATAATTATTAACTCTAATTCTACTCCACTAAAAGCTTAAAGTTGCACTTTCGAACTATATAAAATTACAAATCTCCAAATAAACTAAGTGTTTATGACATATCATAATGTGCCGTATCCCTATAAAATATTCATAATCGGCTTAAGGATAAATTCTGGTTTACCTTCTCGATTATTTTTATCTTACATTTGGATATCTGACCATTAGAAAACTTACTATCTAAAGAGAGTATATCATTTGGTTATATCTATGCATCTAAATGGTTGAGCACTTTAGTCTTCCAATTACAGGATAATGCATATAAGAGAATATCATTAACTCTACAAAAGAGCTATGGATTCCATATCTATAAATAATAGGTCTATGCTATCAAGAGTCATGTCTCCAATGTACCAGCATGTGTGCCATCATAAAGTCAATATGTTACCCTTTGGTACATCAAAGACATAAGTTAAGATAATAGGCCCATTAGTCATTTCAAAATTATGATACAGTATATATGATTGTCTAAAGTGAATTGATTTGCACATATAGAATTATTAATCCAAATCAATTCACTTTTATGTCCCGATCTAATACATTGTCACCTATAACAATGTACCAATGTTTTTACTCTTAGAGTCCAACTCCGATGGCCAATACAAGCCATATCCCATTAAGGATGTAGATAATATAACAATCTAGCATGAATAAAGCTCCCAACTTTATTCCCTCGATTGCAGATCTTATGATTTAGTCCGTCAACTTTAAGATTTATGTTTTCCATATAATCTGTCTATCATGTACCTGATTCTTAAAGATTTAGTCTGACAGTTTTAGACTTTTGTTTACTTACTATACATTCAACAAATATGAACGTAAAGAGGACAACATTTAGTATATGAACAATAAATAAACTCTTTATTAATAAAATGTCTCTAAAAAAAATTACAATATTTTACTCCTTAGGGTATTATGTCCAACAACTGTATGGCCGTGGCTGTGTTATATTGGTAGTTTGGGGTGGGAGGGTGAAGCTAGAGTTGCTAGCAACAGTGGAGGTGAGTAATTGGAGGATTTTTGTGTTTAGAGGTTTTATAAAATTTGAGATTCTTATTTCTAGTATGGAGGGGTATGGTTGTAGCATATTTTAAAGGAGCCTTATTACATATTAATTCTTTCTAAATTGAGGGTAAGAAATTCAAACTCTTCACTTTTTTTGTGAATTATATGCGGCTTTACTATTAGCCTATACCTACAGCCACCATATCAATTCTCAAATAACCATTTTTATATTAATTTAGAAGTTCATATTTCTTTTCACTGTTAAAATCTCAATGTCAAAATTAATTAGGTCCTTTATCATTTCAGTTTATAGAAAATATATATTAATTGGATTAGACAATGTCTATTAGTTTCAGAGTTATATATATGTGTATTTGTATGCAAGTCTAGTTTCAATGGTTATGTCTACAATGGTTGCTAGTATGTTAGGAGTTTGTTATAAATCTGATAGTTATAACAAAGTAGATAGTTGACTAAAAAAATATTCTAATTAATAAGCATTTATAGGATGTTTGGTAGGGTGGTGAGAACCGTTAGTTAGAACTGTTTTTACTGTAACATGTGAGAGCTTTATATTATAGCGATTTTTTTGTTATTATTGTAGCATGTGAAAGTTTTATACTGTTTATAAATAAGAAAATAGTGTAGACCACTAATTGCCAAGCACAAGTTTAATTTGAGAATCTTCTGAAATATGATTTGGGTGGGTAACTTCTTTATGACTTAATGACATGGTGTTTTTTATTTTTTTAAATAATAAAATGGAAATTAAAGATTTATATGATTCTTCATGATTTGCTAAATTATGTAAGATTAATTGAAGGTTACTTAACTTATAAGAGAAAGATTTTCACACCTAATTAAACATAGTGTTCAAAGAACACAAATATGACAGATCCTAGTTTTTTGCAACAAACGATTTCCACGCAAGATAGAAAATATGCCGCTTTTTTTTTTTTTTTTTTGGCTCTAGCAGGAAACTATTGCCGCCTAACACTTAGAGCCCGAACACTCATTTACACAAAGAAACAAAAGAGTAGCTTGTGTCTTCCCAAAAAAAATAGTGCCTTAAAAAAAGAAGAAGAAATAATAGTCTACGCCTTAAAAAAAAGCAACAATAAAATAGTTCGCATATAATTTAGTTTTTTAAAACTTTTTTCTTTCAACGATTTTTCCAACTTGTTAATGTTAATTTTGTTTTTATGGTTTTAATAGGGGGCTGAGATGGAACTTGAAATATATTGGAGGATAAAAAGGGAACACTGAGAATATTAAAAAGGAATTAAGCTCAATCAAAAGGTTGAAAAACTTATGCATCTTGCTCGTATTCAAAGAAATTGATCAAAAAAGACAATATCGAAAAAAGTTTCATAAAACATGTGACTTGTAGTACAATTTTATTTAGTTTTGATAATATTTCATTACTTTCGATAGTGTAGACATATGATGAAACACTACAACAAAAGCAGGGATAGACTACACTAAGCTGACAAAAATAGACTACAGTTTTAATGGAAAATATAGTGCTAATCGTTAGACTACGGTTGAGGCCCAACTCCTAAGAAGCTAGCAATACTTAGACTACAGTTTTCAAATGGAATGTAGTCTAAAAGTTTCATCCAACTACCCATGACTCAAAACAGCAATGAAAAACACTAAAAAAAAGCACCATCTAAAAGTGCTAAAAATCCAAATTAAAAATAAAAGGCATCCTCCTCAAGCCCTAAAGTCTCTCTTTCCCTCTCCATCCCTTTGTCCCTCTCGAATGTTCCTTTCCCTTTGCAGGCGGCCGTCCCTTCCTCTATCGATGAACATCGTCCCTCTGTCGTTGACCATCCTCCACTCTACCTGAAACACCCGTTATTTTAACGGGTATGATTTTTGTAAAATCATATGAATAAAATATCACTTTATTATTTTTACCAAGTCTCTGTAGTAAATATTTAAAACCTACCTATCACTCATCACTTCTACCAACCTTGTCCCGCTACATTAATGCTCAATTAAGTAGCCTTCTTCTCACTTAGAGACATAAAATTAATTCACCTTAACTACTAGAAGACTGATATATTTTCTCAACCACTTTTTTAATGCTTCTTTCATTTTTTTCCACAACTTGTCCCATTTGCCCCCTCAATTATGTTGGCATTATTTGCTAAAAGTCTCCATGGGAGACATGATAATATTTTCTTTTAATGCTCATTTGTTTCTTCCTACAACTTTTCCCATAAACCTACAATTATCTCCCGCTCCTCAATTATTTTGATACCTATTTATTCAACCATCACCACTCTCTTCTCTAGTTTCTCATTCTCTCCTTTCTCACTTCAATTTTTAGCTAAAGACACAAGGCATAAAGCTCTCTTTGTAGCCAAGTAACTATAATTCCAAGCCATGTTTGAAGTCGCTTTGGAGTCAATTCAAGCTTGATTTTTAATCCGAATTTTGGTGTTTTTCAACAGAGTTTTGAGGTAGGTTTTCTTTAATTCAAACTTAGCTTTAGTATGTATTTTCTTCATATTTAATGCATGTTTTCCTCATTATTTACAAGAAAGGCTAGAGATATAGTTTGATGATGATTTTGGTATAAAACTCATAAGAATATATTTATTATGATTATATAATGCATGTTGCCTATTTTGGAATGGTTTTGAAATTTTGAATAAGAATAATATGCTTTGAGTTTAAGAAAAACTTAACATTCCATAA